>CM061921.1:334452979-334695954 GCA_031002005.1 Vandiemenella viatica | reverse complement strand
ACATGAAAGTGCGGAGGTTTCTGTAAATTATTCACCTACAATTTACTCGGAATAAAACGTAAAAAAAAAAATGTGGTTGTGTGTGAATGGTCCCGGGTTCAAATCCCGATGACGGCAGGAATTTTTAAAAAGGTTTTTCTGATCATATGGGCATGCCAGAATGTTTCTGTGGTTAGAATTCCACGTTAACTGCAGCTCCAGACGACAAAGGCGGAATGTGCGTCAAATCCAAAATCTATAACCAGGACGCAAGACCGCAAAATTTACTTTTTTTTTCACCTATAATTCAGCAACATTTGTTTATTTATTGCAGTCACGAAAAACGAAGAACAAGCACACGTAGCAGTTTTCCCATATATATAAGATACGCTGTAATTTTTCGCACTGTCCTATTCAAGATCGATGGGGGTGGTATAGGTAATGTCATGCCAGGGTTATTGGTATTGCATCGATCCTATCTTTTGGAGTATGCGCCACTCTGAGTCCAATCTACTTTATTACGACCACACTTTGTCCTCAGATAAACTCCAAATATTAGGGAAGAATTTTTATGCCGCGCAATTTTCTCTAACAGCCTTATCATACCTCCTGATCAACCGCAGGAGAACCTATCACTGTATTCATCAAAAGTTTTTCTATCACAAGGAAAGTATTTTAATTTAATACCGATAAAAAGCTATAAAAACTTCCTACTCAGTCGTTCACGGAAGTCCACAGTTGAAAGCTTGCCGTTCGATATTGGATAATGTACGAAGTTTCTTTAAACTGAATAGCGCTGATAACCGTCTGTGACTCCTTCTTAAGCCAGCAATGTGCAGCAAAAAAAACGGCTGCCAGTGACAGTCTTTTTGATCAATAAGCGTTAGTATGGCCTTAAATCTTCCTAATTCACTCAAATTCTTGCGACTCTTACTTTATTGTAATCGCGGCTGTCACAGTTAATCTATGGAAATTTCTCATCAACGGAAGAACAGCAGGACCCACTATTACGACGCTGCTCGTACAAAAAAAAAAAAAAAAAAAAAAAAAAAAAAATCTAGAAGAAATTAATCGGTCAGAATTTTTTGCACGAATCGCCTTCAAAGAAAAAGGATACTAATTTGTGTATGCTTGTATCGCAAATTTTTCATCTCTCCGATTTCACATCAGAATGGAATCACCCTATTTTACCCACGGCACCACGGTCTGTATATTAATGAAAATCGGGTCAAAATCGGCCCAGTAGATCCAGCGCTAATCCCGTTCTTTTCAACCAGAAGCTAGACAGACAGACACCAACTAAAAAAATGTTTAGTCCTTCTCTGTTGCTTACTAATAGCGCCACTAACTCAGTTTTTTAATCTGTAATGTAAGAATTTTGCTATTATTTTATTAATAGTACTGACGTCGCTGTGACAAAGAAATGTCTGAGCTTTATAAAACAGCTAACATGCATCTGTTCGATAAATCGTTCAGTTATAGCGAAAGAACCACAAGATTACGTGCGTTGTCTTTCTGAACTATACTGCTAGTGGAAAACTGGTATCGATTATAGTAATAAAAAGAACGTAATAAAATAACGATTACAGAGTTCATTTCTCACTTACTTACTGTAATAGGGCAATATACAACTGAGCTCTACTCTATTCCTTCGCCTCTGTCTCTAAAACTAGAAACGAATCTATAATGCATAGCTGAAAACAACAGCATGCTAAGAAACTGCAAATTGCTTGAGTGGAATCAGACAGAACAGCCGGCCTTATAACGTAGGGGCTAACACGCTGGCCTCGTATTGTCGTCGGTTCGAGTCTGGCTTTCGGCCATGTGTAGTTTTAATTAAGTGTTCTTTACGAGCTTATTTTTTACTATATGGCTTTACGCCTTGTAGATGTAGACGTCATTAGAGGTGGGGAAGGACTGGGGACAAGGAACGAGAAGGAGTTCGCCTTTCGAAGTAAGCATCCCGGCATTTCCTTTGAGTGATTTGGGGATAACATGGAAAATCCAAATCGGGATGCCCGGACAGGGATTCATCTCCTGATTTCTGCTATCAACAATACTGTATTAGACCATGCAAGTAACCATTTTTGGAGAAAAATATCACCTGCTTAAAAATTTGTCTGACGCAACGAACAGAGATCTTTCGTTTTTTCAATCTGTACTTTTGAGCTAGCTTCAAAATTTAGGCAGTTGCAGTTCTTAACAAACAATTTCCTCAGATAACAGTTTTGGGTGTTCTCTAACTTGTAAGTATATTCACTTAGCCGTGTTAAAATTTATATCTCTCTCTTCAGATAACAGCTGTAATGGTCAGTTGGCGATAGAGAACATAATTTTCCATCCTTGTGATTAATGAAAAGTAAAGGTCATGTCTGCGTACTATCAAATATCCTTCTTGTTCTTGGGAGTTCTCTTCAAAAAAGATGTAGGATTACTTTGTTTTCATTTAAAATCAATACAGTAATGAAATTACTGACATAGTTTCAAAAAGCATTAAAAGACAAAATAATACAGCAGTGCAGACCACTGAAGCTAAATATTATATAAAAACGTCATTTAACATCAACAAGAAACGTATTAAAAAAATTAAAAAAATCACTATCCTGCCAATACATAAACTGAGCCATATCAAACATTATGTAACACAACAGTTTTTTTCTGATAATTGATCAAGTTTATTTGAAACCAGATCATTATCACAGCTATTAGCTAGGGAGTGTAACATCACATACGTCAGAGCCATGCAAGAATATCTGTGGCCGGTGTAGTAAGCCAGTGTGGGGCTATCTTTGGTGTGTGTGCATCGTTGACCGCGTCAAGTTTAGCTGTCGACGCGGGAACATTCGGTCGTAATTATAGAAATTGTGAAAAGCGAGAAGATTTGGCGGAGTGTAACGTGGAAACTAGTAATGTGTATAACGTTTTGCATGGAGTGCGCGATCTCAAGTGACTTGGACTGTTATGAGTACTGTGGTGAGTTTGTGCAATTTTAATTCCTCTGTCCCACGAGTCTGCAATTCTCGGAAAAGGAGTCTGATTCCTTATTTAAATATTGATTTGGTGGTGGTATTTTCCGTCGGTGTGAAATCATAAGTTTATGAACTCAATAAAGTTTGGTATATCTGTCCATTCTAAAGTATGTGAGCTTATCATTAGTAACCCGACGAACGGTAATACCTAAACCTGGCGGCCCGCGGCATAAAGAACCTTTTATTTGATCAATGAATATGTGTGTGTCGAGTAAGGGACTTTTCTAATAATCAAATCCATAATAAGCAGAAAGCTTACAATTAGCTACCTAGAAGTATTTTCAGCAACAAAAACATTTAAACTAAACAGAATTGGAGATCTTTAAACAGTGAAGAAAAACGAAACAAACTTTTTGAAAGATATTAGGGCCTAAAATCAATCTGAATACAAGTTAAGAAGAAACAATGAAATTGAAAATATAACAGATGTAATGAGGAAATGAAGACTACAATTCTATGGGCACATACAATCAATCACGAAATATTAGCCAAACAGCTACCAATTCAAACCCACATAGTTCCAGAAAATAGAAAAAGATATACAAGTACTGGAATCAATACAGGCTCACTAAATGATAGCGCACGATTTACAGAAGAAACTCGAAAAGCAGGTTTTCATCAAAGAAGGAAAAATTCAATCTGTGTAGCAAGTGGGCAAAGGAAGAGGACGAAATGAGGTCGCAAAGGATGGCAGAAGGATGGTCACAAAGAAAATTGAAGACAAGCGTAAACATAGTTAATTTAAAACTGTTATTCGAGGAATGAAAGACGAAATTTCATGTAATGCCAATTAGTTGCTAACCGCAATTTAGAATTTTAAAGGTCATCTTCAAATATACGTGAAACGTAAATATGTGTTAAACTTACAGCAAAATTATCATACCAATACAATTGCTACAGTAAGCATTTTCGACAAAAGAATAAAAACGAGGAAAAAGTTAATATTAATAACTACATATTATGAATAGTGGCTAACTGATCCATAAAGTAAAACGCCAAACATTTCTGATTATTAGATGCTTATTGCTTAATATTACAAAATTTAAGTGCCTCACAAATAAAACCAAACGAAGCAGAAAGCAAGCAAAAGTGCTGATATTTCGAAATGGAGACTTTAACTAGCCAATTTCTAGTAATTTAAGAATCCAAAAACTACATTGCCCATCTTCCCATAATAAGCGGTACTGATTCTAACTTCCATAAACACTAAAGCACCACAAAATTGCAGCAGTTTTCATTTCACAGGCTCATCATATATTTGTTTTTGGGATATCGGTAGCCGTTCTGCTTAGTTTTTTCTTCATGAACGTGCATTACACACTCTTTTGCACGCAATAAGGGAGCGTCCATAGACTACGTGACTCAATTTCACCGTCTGTGAACCCTCCCTCCCCCCCACGCAGTCTGACGCCTGACCTGGCATTGGTCTTGACACCCCCTCTCTTCACCACCCCCTCCACTATCCACGTGTTGAAAATCGCAGCAGGCATTTTGTATTGTTTTTACCTTCCAGATTGTCGTAAAATTATTGGGTATAAAATGAACACGACAAATATTTTTGTTTTACTTTCTTGTTTATGATTAGAAATATCAGAATGAAATGTTGACACTAGCCGACCAGTTAAATGAACCTGCTGTTTAACGTGGAATCCGAACACCAGAGTCCTAGAATCTTCACAAAGCGAAGCTTTTTATAGTTAAAGGTAAATTTTAAGGCTCGTAGATATTCATTCGGAACCTGACTCAAACCTAGGACCTTCAGTACCGCAGTCAGGCGCCTTAACCAACTGAACAGATGTGGCTTCCATAATTGCTGTATCTCCATTTATATATTCTCCGAGCATCGTGGGTGAGCGGTAATGCTCTGGTCTCGCATTCGGGGGGACATCCGGTCACTCAGATTTGGGATTTCAATGGTTCCCTAAATTATTCCGGCCAAATTCCTTCCCGTCCCTTGCGCCTAGTCCTTTCTCGCTCTTAATGACCTCTATGTAAAGACATAAGCAAATATATATATATATGTTTTAAGTATATGCACTTTCTATATTCAACTTGTATGTAGAAGAATCAAAAAGGACGTGGAAGAATAATCTGAATGTGGCATAAGTGTTCAAGGAGAAAAAATCAGTATGCTGCGATTTTCTGATAACTTTGTTAGCAGGACAGGCTGAAGATATTGAGAGGTTAATGAATGCATGAACAAAATACTGAAGGAAGAATTTGTACTGCATATATATCAAAGCAAGGCAAAAGTGGTGAAATATAGCAGAAATCATATACATTACAGCAGATTAAATATAAAAATAGGATCGAATACGATAGAAGAATATTCGCTATTTGGGAAGTAAAATTACAAGTGATGGCTGAAGCAAGAATGATGTTAAAAGCAGAATATCCAAAGCAAAAAGAGCCTTCGTCAAAAAAACAAATCTGTTAGTTTCAAATATTGACCTAGGACTTAGAAAGAACTTTCTAGAACTCTATGTATGAAGCACATCACTTAATGGTTGCAAATCGTGAAATTTAGGTATTCCAGAAGAAGGATAAAATTGAAGCATTTCAAATGTGATGCTATAGAAGGATGTTGAAAATTAAGTGCACAGATAAAGTAAGAAATTGACGAATTTTGGAAATGATGGATGATGAAAGAAATTTGTGGAAGTGTAATACAGAAGGTGAGACAGTATGGTAGGTCATATTTTCACACACGTAGGACTGGTTAATTAATAGTGAAGGGGACAATCGAAGGAAGTGCAGAGGTAGACAAAGATATAATGTACGAAGCAGATAATTGAGGACGTGTGACTTGAAAGCAAATAAGGCAGTTGGAATTGATGAGATCCCTGCAGAACTTCTTAAATCTCTAGGAGAGGAAGGAATCGAAAGATTATTCAAGCTGATATCAAAAAGTTATGAAACAGGAGAAATTCCAACTGATTTTAATAAAAATATCATCTTCACACTTCCAAAGAAAGCACAAGCTGACAAATGTGAGAATTATCGCACAATTAGTCTAACATCACATGCTTCAAATTACTGACCAGAATAATATACAGAAGGATGGAAAGGGTAGTAGAAGAGATAGTAGGTGAAGATCAGTTTGGGTTTAGGAAAAATCGCGGTACAAGGGAAGCAATTCTGTCTTTAAGATTAATACTTGAAGGCGGATCAAGAAAAACAAAGATACTTTTATGGCATTTGTTGATTTAGAAAAGCTTTTGATAATATTAGGTGGGACAAGATGTTCAAAATTTTAAAGAAGTCATGTCTAAAGTATCGAGATAGAAGAATCCTCTATAAACTATATAAGAATCAAGTGGCTGTGATAAAAGTAGAGAATCACGAGAGACATGCATCAGTTAAAAGGGTGTGAGACAAGGCTGTAGTCTATCCCGTTAATATTCAACTTGTATGTAGAAGAAGCAATGAAGAAAGTCAAAGAAAATTTCCATGTGGCCTAAGTTTTCAGGGAAAAAAAATCAGTATGCTACGATTTGCTGACGCCATTGTCGTATTAGCAGAGAGGGCTGAGGATATTGAGAAGTTATTGAATGGCATGAACAAAATACTGAAGGAAGATTTTGGACTGAATATAAATCAAAGTAAAACAAAAGTGATGAAATGTAGCAGAAATGACACCAATACTAGCAGATTAAATATAAAATTAGGATCGGATGTAATAGGAGAAGTGAGTGAGTTCCGTTACTTGGGAAGCAAAATTACAACCGATGGCCGAAGCAGGAATGATTGTTTAAAAGCAGAATAGCACTAGCAAAAAGAGCCTTTATGAAAAAGAGAAACCTTTTAGTTTCAAATATTGATCTAGGAATTAGAAAGAACTTCTTAAAACTCTATGTGTGGAGCACAGCACTTTACGGTAGCGAAACATGGACTTTAGGAATACCGGAAAGAAAGAAACTTGAAGCATTTGAATGTGGTGCTACAGAAGAATGCTGAAAATTAGGTGGACAGACAAAGTAAGAAATGAACGAGTTTAGAAATGATGGGTGAGAAAAGAAGTTTATGGAAGAAGCTTACAGGAAGAAGAGACAGGCTGTAGGTCATATTTTGAGACATGCTGGATGGTTAATTTGTTAGTGGAAGGGAACAGGTGAAGGTAAGAACTGCAGAGGTAGACAGAGATTAGAATATATGAAGCAGATAATTGAGGACGTGGGTTGTAAGGGGTATGTAGAAATGAAGAGGTTAGCACAGGATAGGAAGGGATGGAGGATTGCATCAAACCAGTCTAAAGACTGACGACAGCAAAAAAAAAAAGGTTGTAAGGAGTATGAAAAATAATAATAATAATAATCTTCTCTTTTTTATTTTGTAAGATATTTTAAACGTGTTTAGACGTATATCTGATGTGTCTTAAGGCATGGCATAATGTTTCAGGTGCTGATGGAAAGTCAACAGCTACGACGAGAAAACGATTCAAGTGGTCCGCAAGATGAGCTGGAATACTGGAAGAAGAGGGGAGCGCAGTTCTCGCAGATTGTTGCACACCTTCAGAGTAAGGAGGTTAGTCAGCACATTCTGCTATGTGGAAACTCTAAGTATGCCAGTGTAATCAATCATAAGGACTCTGATAAACAATATTTTTCTTGTTACACTTATTTTCGAAAAAAAAAAACTGCCTGTTATATTCCACTCTGATCCAAGGGAATTTCTTTCTCTGAAATTTATCTCTTATGTGAGATTCCTCCAGTTTCATTGCTTGTAGTTTTGTTTTCGCCTGTGTTGCTTCTTTATTCTCTTCAATTTCAGCCTGTATTTCACTCAGATTTTGGTCAAAGCCTATATCACCACCAAGTTATGCTGTACATTCCAGAGCTTGGCTTCTGAATGTTAAATCATGATAATTATAGGCCTAATCTAGCTTAATTCTATCTGAATACCTTGGGGGTATCCAGATGTGTATCTTTCTTTCATGATTCTTAAAATGCATGTTTGTCATAAAACTTTGCAAAATTCTTAGTCTACTTCTACGTTCATTTCTTTCTCTTAGACAGAAATTCCGTACAGTATTCCCATCTATCCCTTTTCCTACTACCGCACTCCACTTACCCATGATTATTAGATTTTCCTGCCCCTTCGTATACCGAATTAACTATTCACTTTCAGAATACATTTTCTCTATTTCATCATCGTTCTCTTTTTACGTTACTACTTTAACTAGCGTGGTTGGTACAGAAGATATAAGAACAATCCTTATCAGAATAATTCTATTACTGATTTATCCATAATAACTCGCCAGCATTCCAACTCTGTTGTTCATTACAAACCTCACACCGGAAACACTACTGATAGTATGTGTGCTAATCTATCTATATACATGTAGAAAAATAGACATGTGTGTCCCTACTTTTCACTTTTCAGCCACAACTACCTAGCGCCGACCACTGGCCTTTTTGTATGGAAGTAGCTAAAGTCTCCCACCGTGCAGCATAGTGGCTGAATGTCGGTAGCTGTGGGGGTGTGGGAGATATAATGGTTGAAAGTGGTCGACTTGGGGTATTTTCATATTTCGATCAAAGTGTTCTAAAAATCTTTGGAAGTTCATGAATGTTCTAAAATATTCTAAAATGAAATAGAATGTTTTGTAATTGGACACATTTAACACGTAGCAAGTTTGTTTTCTTCATGAGACAGAAATCAATGGTAGAATGATATGGTGGTGGCTTACCCGTCATATTATCTCAACTTACAGCAGCTTTCTATATCCAATTCTAGCAACAAACTTCTAAGTCCATGTGTACGATCTTGCAGGCAACAGCTATTTAATCTATATTCCTTCAGTCAGAAATACTTCACATTTTACCATTTATGCCATTAATTCCAGCAACATCTGACATATGCCGTTCCATCGCTCTTTGAGATTCCCTAATGTACCTGCCCTATTCAGGTTTTTAACTAATTTACTTACAGAAAATTTTACACAGAAAGAAGCCAGTTGTTAATATGTAATTGTAAAAAGTATATGTAAGAAGTGGTCGAGGTGCAACAGATAACAGGAAAGTGGGATGACTTTATTCAAAGAATGCCATCTTCGTATTGAGGTAGACAGTTCTACGATGCCAAAAACTGTAAAACCAGAATTTCTCAACCTTAATCTACACTTGTATGTACCGCACGAATGCTTTCAGTGTCAGAGTTTTGGTCATGCGACAAAGTCCTGCAAAGACAACCCCAAGTGGCATGGGGACACATGAGTTGGGTATCGAAGGAACCCTACCATATGTGAGTGTCAACTATTCCGGATTGCACCTAGCGTGGAGAAATGAGTGTCGAGTGTACCATCTTGAGGATAGGAGTTGAAAAACACAAAGCGTATAACATATGGTGAAGCAAAAAACAGTGTAAGGTGCTTTCCTCACCCGTTTTCACTACAAACTTCGCAAAAATCATGAAAACCCCCTTCGAAAGACAGATGTTGCTACACAGACATCCACTGCTGATTTGAACACAAGTAAAACTTGCCGATGTTAGTGCAAGTGTGGCGCTAATATAACAAAGGTCATGACATCTAACGACACTGACGTTAGCAGCAACGTATCTGCAGCGTCAACCACTGCAGCAGTAGGTTCAAAGGCATCACCAAGCAGCAAAACTATCGTCTGCTAAAAAACTGCAACGGCCAACGTCAGAAGCGTAAGCAGTCACGATCACAAATAAGCAGATACAACAAATGCCCGAGGTCCGAGCTTTCAAAAGAGAAATCCAGCGAAATTTGTGCTCTTCATTGTGTCTCCCCTCCTCCCAGTCGGATTAATGGTATGGAAAACAAAGAGAAGAGGTGGAGATATATCCACGATCTGTACCATGGTTGGTCAAAATAGAAAATGATTTTACTTAAAATTATAGTAATAATAATCCATTAGGTTAAGTATATAAGCAGTAGCAAACTAGGATTTTGGTTCAACCTTGACAAAATTCCTTTCAGTTTTTTTTTTTTTTTTTTTTTTTTTTTTTTTTTCAGAACTCTCTGCCTATGCAAACTGATCATTCGAAGGCTGAGAAAAAAAAATTCCTTTCTTTATTGTCTGCTATCAAGTTATTTTCGCCGCCCAGGATTCTGAAGCACATGTTGTTCTGGGCTGTAAAAGTGAAATGAGTAGGGACTGTGTAGAAAAAGTGGGTTCCTTTAACTTATTCTGCAAGTTCTGTTACCTTCAGCTCGGATTTTAACACACATTTTTTCCACATAGATTAAACGAAAGTTCACAAAGGAAACCAACTAGATTGTGGCAACTACATGAACTTTCCGTTTTTTTGTTGTTTTTTTTTAATCTTATACCTCATATTGAGCATTACGTTATGGTGCAAATTAAGTAGTGAGAATGCGGAGAAATTCTTCTCAGAAAATTACTGTTCCAGCCACAATATTAGTGAATCTATGCCCTTACTTGTGTTTCCATTCTACTGTGGTATTAGTAATTACCATTTGTGTTAAACGCTCTTCAGGTGCTCAGATAATACCGTCAGCTAAATCTAAAATAAAATCGTAGAAACATACTCGCTCCAGTTCTCTGGGAAGCTCTGAACGGTTTTTAGCTTACTGGAGATTCACCTGGTATACTAAACAGACCGTCACTGATTCTTATGTGCAATTAGTGACTAGTTAATGGAGATTAACAATTGAGTATCCAACATATAGTGCGCTAAGTTTGAATAATGTAGCTGTTCACAGTAATATTACGTTATGAAGGTCGATTGGAAAAAAATGTAAATGATTCGTCTCAAGATAATCAAACCAGTCTATGTTCGTTGTACAAAGAGATGAGAACAACTAAGATATTAATCAGGACTAATAAAAGTTTAAGGTTGGTCAGTTTGCTATCGTGTATTTGTGTCCGTAACGTTGACGTCACGACCCCTGTCTTCGTTGCTGGAGTAACAATGGCCAGGGTTGTGATTATCAGCGTTATTTCATTAGTATTGATTCTATTCAGTTATGAAACTGCGAAGAAATTATTGCCAGAACCCTGAAAAAAGTAAATATTTCATTTAAATCAACATATTAATTATTAATTACATTTTTTATTTATATTCGTTGGATGTAGATGTTTCATTAGCTCCTCTGATCGCTGTTATTAGCTAAGAAATATGGGATCACGTTAATATCGCAATGCAGTGAATGTGTTAATATGCGTGCTATAGAAACTTTCATCTTAGAGCAGGAATATTAACATTCGTCTTATAAAGAGAGAAGGAGTAATTTAAGTATTTTTTTTAACTAGTTTAAGTTGTTTTCGTGTTATTGAAATCATTACTTTGTTTCACTGAAAGTAGTTCCACATTGGTCGCGGTCTAGACAACGGTTAAATCTAATACTATGTTCGCTACGTAACGTACGTTGTTAAGATTTATTTTTAATTTCCTTTGCTTTCATTGACCCCATATTTTAATATCATGATTTCTATTTGAAATGAAGCCTTCCCTGACCAGAGTGACAACTGAAACTTTTTGCCACAGCGTAACGCACGAGGAATTGCAATGTCTGTTATTTTAATAATAACAATTCTGCTTAGTTAAGCAACTGTAAACAAATGACTTACCGGAACACTCCATTCAGCCCGCCATTTTTGACGGGCTTAGGAGCTAGTAAAGAATAAATTGCTAATATCGTGGAATAATTATACACCTTGTTTATTTACATTTTTCAGGTGCAGATGACTATCCAGTGTCTGGCCCACGCCCGTTCTAAAGTGCTCAAACACTGGAAAGATACTGACCGTAAGATTACTTACTGCTACAACGAGGCACGAGATAATGCAAAATTTATACAATCAATGGAAAAATGCTGCCACTCTCTCTACCTTCACGACCCAGTAAGTGTAACTGATTTATACTTCTTTATAATATTACTTTGTTATTTGCTACTATCTATTTCTATTTTTTTTTTTTCAACAGGTAAAAATGAAAGATTCGATATTAAGTTTGTTGCAAACGGTTCGACTGATACACAGCGTCTCACAGTTCTATAACACTTCAGAGCGAACATCTTCATTGATGGTCAAGGTAATATAGTATATTCTGTTATCTCTAGAAATTGTTTACGCTTCAGAAAATGACTGGAAAGAAATGGTTTTGACATTCCATTTTTAATACTTTGAAACTCGACAGTAATTACTTTAACAACTTTGCTGAATGTACTAATTCCGTAGTATTTATTTGCCGTTAGTTTTCTTCAAGTTTTTTGTCTCTCTATAGCTTTTTTCCAGTAATTAGTAACCATCATACATTTCTCATACATGTACTGTATGAAGACTGAAAAGCATAGCCGATAAGTAACACAATGCCCAATTGTATTTACAGATCAATAACATTCTTAATTATATTTGAATGCGCTATAAAATCCTGAGAATAAATCTGTGACAAACCAAAAGTAAGTTCCGATATCACAGGAGAATTTCTCATAGATAAATTCCAATGAAATGGGACCATTTTAAATTCGAAACTCTTTGTAAAACTAGTAATAATAATTACGTATCTGACCGACCAGTTGTAACATAGCAGTTTGTAGAATAACAGACAAGTTATCCCGGAATGCACATTCTAATATCATCTTTGAATTTAGGAGTTCCATGGCACGGGCATGTTAATATTACTCTCATGAAAGGTGTCCATAGTAACAAGACATGCAGATGTAACTAGGAGATTGCCTAGGTTGTAAGCGCTAAGGAGAACCTGCAAATAAGAAGTCCGATCATGTAATTAAAGTGATGTATTAGAGTTTATTAAAACTAAGTTAAACTGTGCTGAATATAAAAAACTATCAGTTCATTTATTTAGTTTAGCTGCACATTCAGAAAATAAATAGCTCCACTTCGCAGCAAAATCACGAAGCTATTAAGAAGCATAGAAGCACGAAAAATATAAACAAAATCACTTCGGAAATACAATGGGACCATTTTAAATTCTAAACTCTTTGTAAAACTAGTAATAATAATTACGTATCTGACCGACCAGTTGTAACATAGCAGTTCATTAAAAAGAAATGTGTATTAGACAGATAAAGGCCACGACATTAGTAAATTAAAAGATTAAGGAGAAAAGAAAAAGAATAGCAGGTTTAATAAAGAATGTTTTCTCTGATATGTTTAATAATATAGGATCTTTGGAAAAAGAAGAAGTTAGAGAGGAATTGTGAATATAAAATAACCTGCAAATCTTTAGGAACAAACTTAATTATTACAGACATGGTCGTTGTTGGTAGGAGAGGATTTTAGACAGAGGAAACAAAAGTAAATAAATTTTAAACGATGCAATATTAATCCTGTGTGTAAAATCTATTTATTTGAAATAACAACCATCATATACGTTGTTACACAGTGTTGCTGCGTGCGTTTAGTCGCCACCACACTGAATCAGGGAGGTACAATGGGACCAGGTTCGAGTCCTTGTTCCCTCGTTCTGGCCGCAGTTTTTAGGCGTTTTTGCTGATCATCTAGACGGATGCTGGGACGGTCCCGAATCTCTTCCTCATAAAGTACACATTTCACAAATAAATACACTTATCGTACAGTCCACAAGCTTGACGTTTCGCAACAGATTGCAATACAAACATTCCACTAATAGGCTAAATGCTCCATATCTCACAAATACGTTTCCTAAACACAGGTAGGACACATACACTCCCACCCTCATGATTTTACAATGGACGCCTGGGCAACGCGTGGCCGGTGTCGTGGTCCTCTGGGCCAGATTACAGAGAGAGAGAGAGAGAGAGACTTATCTGGAAATGAAAAACGTCTAAAGAATTGTTCTGAATGCGTGGCTAGCAATTCACTATTGACATAAAACTTTTCACATCATATTATTGGTCTGGAGGCTCAGTGGTTAACGCCTCTAACTGGAGATCTCGAGGTCCCCGTTTCGAATCCTTTTTGGCGAAGAATTTAATTCACACTTAACCCGACCTTTACCTCTGGCACAGCTTGATGTGTACTGTGGATTACACCAGAACGCTTCCGTGGATCGTATTCCAATTGTGGAGCCGACACGAAGCACTCTCAGCAGGTCATAACGATCATAAGAGTTTACTTTTTTTACGGCATATTAATATTATGACGTATTTATGGGCGTAACAACGAATTATGTTAAATCCACACAACGTTTTGATATATGCTCTCCCGAATCTGAGGTCAGCAGACAGACGCCTTCACTGATGATAAACATGTTAAAAAGCAGTTTTACTACACATAAATTTATTTCATCAAATTGTATCGCACCAACAGTTCTTACCATCGTTAGTTGAGGAGAAGGACTCTAGAAACATTATAAATGCGGTAGAATGTTTTGCCAAAACATTATGTAGCCTTAATATTCCTGACTGGATACCTATGATGTAGTCCGAGCTTTGTGGTACAAAGTTAGGGTCTCTACTCTGACTCTTGCTATTTTTGGGGTGGAATTATTGAGTATTGTTTAGTGGTATTGATTCAATCAACATACTTATAAAATGTGCAAAATGACGTTGTTATGATGCTCATAAAATTTTGTGAAAATCATGAATTCCTTATTCGTAATGAAATTTGTCGTCATAGTATTATTTGTATGTTGGAAGTGTAAAACACAGCTATTTCTGAATTCCATTTATTTGCTATTGATTTAACTAATACGAATTGAAATTCTGTACAGATAACGAACCAAATGATCGAAACGTGTAAGCAGTACATTACGAATCGTGGCAAAGAGACCATCTGGTCCCAGGAGCGCTCCGAGGTGAGAGCCAAACTGCAACACTGCATTCGTCTGAACCGCACCTACCGTAACACATACAGCATCGTGAAGAGCCAGCCCTTCCTCCCGGGACAAGCCTCATTCAGCTTCTCCGAGAATTATGTCTTCGGAAAGTTCGACGCCTTCTGCGACCGCCTCAACAAGATAATCACCATGTTCAATCTCGTCGACGACTACAATGCCTTGTTTGAAAGGCGAATGGAAGGTTAGACCTGTCCTATTTTAGTATTAAATGGTGTCTGAAACAAATAGTAAAAAGAAATTTTAAACCATTGTATAATCACATCTCTAATTCTAACCTTGGTTTTTTTTTATGTTCCAGGTCTTCTTCTGGGAGAAGGTATTTGAAAGCAAATAGAAACTTAAGTAAGGATTTCTATCAATTCAGATATTTTCAGAGATAAAATTATACGTTTTATTCAGTTGTGTTTCTTGTTATATATTGGATATTATTTATTCGTAGATGTTTCTATGAATATATTTATGTGAATTTTGTGTCTGTGGTAAACGTTTCCATCGACCGAACGACTTTTACAGACCAATATCTTTTAATTTCACAACATTTTTGAAAAACCTAATTATTGAACGTTTGTAATAACTCATTTTTTATAATTCAGCTGCTGATTGCTACCAGGGAATTAATAGCGCTACAAGGAAGGCTTCGTTTGGAAGACTTGTATTTTTGCCATGATAATGATTATATATTGTTAATGTGTTACAAACACACGACGAACAAGATAGTAGCAATGCTATTTTCTAAATACAGATTAAAGACCTGTAACGTGTAAGATAAGTACTGTAAGAGTTTTCCTTACGTTTATGAGAACAAATTACGTGGTCTTTTCACGATAATCCATCTAAGAATGCCACTGACTACTTACTTTATTAATTGCAAATTAATTGGTTGCATGTAATTCTACTTTTGACTAAGCACAACATTACTACTTAATATCTTTTAAGTGACACGTTGTTCTCATAAATAACAACTCCACGAATTCACTTTTCTCGTTTATATTTGACTTGAACATATCAGACTTTCTTCTCCACAGATATACCAATACACTGTTAAAAGTACTTGAACCAATTAAAACAAGTTCGATTATGTGTCTCATTACAGCGGGGACAAATTCTGGATTGCTGAGTCCCCATCCCACCATGCGACATTCTGTTTGCAAGTAGTAGTTCTCCGCAAAATGTTCTCGAAGGCTCAAAATATTTCAAAATTCTTTCAAACATTCAGTTTTAGTTTTAAAAACATTAAACTATGAACTGAAGATGTATATATACGCTGTCATCGCGTTATTAACAGTTAATGTTTTGAAATGCACATAATAGCAGGCGGGAAAGTTAATGTTACCTTACAATATGTATTGTTATCTCCCTACCAGCTACTCACTCCAGTATCGTTATTCTTACATACAGATGTAATACAGAGTCAGCAGGGTAGGCGAAGAGTATAATGCTCTTGGCGTATTGAGAGAGAATGTAAGAATGAACTTTTAATTCCTTGAATCAAAAAGCTCTCTGTCCTTTTGTAATGTGTTAAAATATTTCCATCAAGCTGGAGATAATCAAATCAATATCTTTCCTTCTGAGTAGAATCGCGAAACGTTTAAATATAATTCAGATTTTTAGTATCACCATACATTTTTGAGTAAACACAAATTATATACAGCAAACTTACAAGTAATCATCGTGTTATCAAGCCGAAATGGGTGAGGTGTCCGCATTCACAAGATGTTATATATAGCGTAGAAACATACCGTGGTATAATTAATCATGGGTCACATTGACTTCCTTTCACAAAAGATACAAATTTTAAATGAAGCTGTAACTATTTACAAAGTCAGTGACCAATCGTGCGATGTTACCCAAATACACTAAGATCTAATTTTGCCTTAGACGTTATTTTGTTACTTGTTTTATAGTGAACATAATACTAACATAGCGTTACAATTTTCTTTCCTAAAATTAAGTTTTCTTATAAATAATATTTAAATTGTTATAACAAAATTCTTTGTTTATGGAGTACTTGTAATAAGTGCTGCATTGTGGTCATCATTGCAGCTTTGGAAGATGCGATGAAAGCTTTTGAAGAATCTAAAAGTGGTGTGACATCCAAAGTTTACGATTATCTTGATCAGCGCAACACTGAGTTTGACGCTGACTTTGATACGTTCCTCGCTAAGACCAACGAGCTGAAGGAGAGTGTTGGTTCATTAATAGAAGAAAACTTCGACAGTGTGTGGGAGAGTCCGCAGGCCATCAGATTCCTCACACGTTTTGAGAAGGTAATCCACTACTTTGTAGGGAAGTGGTCAGCATGCTGTCCTCAGTTCACAAGGCTCGCCGTTTCGAGTCAGCTCACCGACATTGGTGGTTTATTAATATTATTAATTTAATTGCGATGGAACTTATGCTCCGGTGGAAATTCCCCTAGTAATCTAATTACCCCTTTTTGGTTACTTTTTAAAATTATCTTATATACTTTGAGTGTTAAATTCCACCCCATATACTTTCGTTTAACGAATTTAAATTTTAAATTCCTTCAGCATTCTCTGTAAATTATACATCACTTCTCTTAGTAATTTATTCCAATCCCTAACACCATTACCCACAAACAAATTTTCCGACTCCCTTATTCATGAAATCGAGTGCCAGAGTGTGGTCATGGTCATATCTTCACTTCCATTACTATTCCTAATTCTTCGACCATATCCTTCCAAGCCCCATCACCAACATGTGTCTTGTACGCTCTTCACTCTGTCTTCCAGCGCCACCCAGTACAGATCATTTATCAGATACTGGCTGGTTCTGCGATAATTTCCACAAAAAATCTATCTGCTATTCTTTACATGCCCTCAAAATGTGTATCCCATACACACAACCATATTCAAGCAATGGTGTGATCAATAATTTCTAACCCATTCCTTAACTCCGCTGGTACACTCTCTCATCACCTTCTCAAGTAAATGAAGGATTTTATAACCTTTTGCTACCACATGTCCAATGTGCTCTGCCCAGTTGAGTTTATTATCAAACGTTATGCCAATATATTTACATTGAAGCCTTCAACAAGCAGTTCTGACCTCACCATTTAGTCATAAAAAAAACGTTTAGCTTCTTATCTGTGCACCTGATAAGCTGACTCTTCTTGGTATTCATCTGACCAACCCAGTTAGATGTTCTATCCACCCTACAGCTGTTCACAGTCTTCTCCCATTTTGATCATATTATATACCATTATGTCACCCGCAAACAATCTAAATTCTAACTGTAAACCATCAACACAATGATTCATTAGAATGATGAATAGCGATGGTCCAAATACTCTACCCTGTTGCACTCCATATTCACTTCCATCTCTTTTGACAATGAATTTCCTACTCTAACGCTTTGCTTCCTGCCTTTTGGTGGTTTTCAGTAACTGTGTATTCTTTGTGTCTCATATATACTGCTGTATGTAATAAACACTTGTAAAAACATTGTAGTTATACAGAAAAATCCTCCCTTCTCATTCCTTTGTAAACGTCAACTATTTATCTTTGGAACAATTGGTATCTGAAATTGGGGTTCAGTAAAGTGCCAGTGTGTGAAATTTTGACAGCCGTATGTTGAAAATCCGCCGGTGTCTCCGTACTCACTCTAGTGCTGTCATCAAGGAGAATATTCGAAATTTTACCATTTTTACCTAGAAATACACATTTCACAAATGCAGTGACAGAAATTTTTTTAGTATAATGAGCACATAGTTCTAAGAGCGTTGTTGGTGAGATGTAACCCTCTCGCCTGACATTCCGGAGACGCGAGTTCGAATCCCCTTTCGGCCGGCCAGATTTCGGTTCTCCATGGTTACCCTAAATCAATCCAGGTGAATACCAGGATGGTTCCTTCAAAAGGCCAGTGAAAATTCCTACACCTTCCATGCCCTCAGCCCTCTCCTGCTTCTAATGACGTCGACGTGGCGTAAAGCCATAAGTAAAGAAATACATGATTCGCAGACAAGTCAAAACTTTCTTGCCTTCCTTGGCATATATTGACATTAGTGTCCACCGCATTTAAACGATGTTAATAGCCTGTAAGAATAAGTGAAAATTTAGAGTTTCCGTGATCGCTCTGGGAAATTCAGTTACAAATATTTTGATTACTTCTGGCAAAAAACAGTAACCATATTACAGATATTTCTGACTCATTTTCTTAGATCATGTTAAAAAGAATGAAATAATTCATTACTCCTTTAATGAAGTATTTAGTGAAACCTTTCTATACATTAGACAATTGTGTCCCAAACTGCATTTTCAGTAGTTTAAACATCTGAGTGCACGGCAGTGCACCCATCAAGTCCGGTCAACGGCATCACTGCCCATCCTTTTCTAGAAGAGAATCGGGCCATTTTTGTACCTCAAGTTTTTTTTATCTTAGTGACGCTAAATGACTCAGATTTCTATCATAAATAATTAATTTACGCTTTCTTTTAACAAAATAAGCGAGAATTGAAATCAATGCTATAATTCATTTGAAATTTCCTGGCTATCCAAACAGCGCTCTGGGGTCGGCCAGTGGAACTAACAGACCAGGTACCATCGGACTTGCCGAGTTACTGTACAGCCTCCAGGTTCAATGCATTTATGATGGTAGTGATGAGGAGAAAGGTTTTTCGTAACACTTCAATAAGAAAAAGTTTCATGGCTGTACCTGAGAAAGAGGTTTTCCCAATTATCTATCATTTGCTGGAATGGTTAGTATCACGATTTGATTGAGAATACTTACAATTATAAAAAAGTAAATAAACCAAATATCGGTCGCGTTCGTTATATACGATATAATTTTAATGACAATCTGGTAAGAGAAAACAGCTCAAAATGTCTTCTGGAATTAACGGAAAAAACAAAATGAAATGGGGGAAAGTGTTGGTGGTGTCTACAAAAAACGCTTCAGGGTACGTATGAGAAGGGGGAGGTTCAAAAGAAACCAAAATGAAGCCACGTAGTTTATGGACGCTCCAGTACGAAAAGAAATTAGATCAAACAAAAACAATTCCTGTAAAAATAGTCTCATCGTTAATTAGTGATAACATTTATGGGATACTACAGTCTAACATTGGGAAGGACATACGAGATTTTTTAAGGGATAAATAACATTTTTATTATCAAATTTTGAAAACTAACCGACCTATATTTTCTTGCTTCTGGTTTTACGTCTCGTCGACGTCGAGTTCATGAGAGGGGGACAAGGAACAGCGAGGAACGGGAAGGAATTTGGGTATGGCCCTTTTGAAAGAATCATCCCGGCATTCGCTTGGAGTGATTTGGGGAAACCATGAAAAAACCCAATCCTTGATTCCCGGACAGGGATTCGAACCCCGTCCTCCCGACTGTGAGGCCAGAGCGTTACCGCTCATCCAACACGCTCGATAAATCTAACTGAACTGTGACAGACAAACGATAGCGTGTGTAAATCTCAGTAAAGTTATATCCCACAAAAATAGGCCAAGTCTCGTGCTTGATTAGTGACAAAAAGTTATTAGTCTTGTCCTGAGCCAAGTTTACACTTTATAGTTTGTATTCCCTTCACTTTCTAAAACATAATGATTTCACTGGGTGTTATATGTTGTGGATTTAAAATAAAAAAAAAATGTTTTCCTGAATTAGCCATAATGCATGCTATGCTTTAGTAAGCTCATATTAATACTTTAAATGTGTTGCTTTATCAGTCTTAAAAATACGCGAAAGGCAAGATTTCCCTCACACGTCTTTCGGATTTGACAAGTCCTAGAATGAATCATGTATATTATGCCTTTCATTGCAGTAAAAATAAAACTTGGATAATAGCCAAATCGCAAGACTATTTTTTATTTTGAATCCACGTTCTATAACACACAGAAACCATTATAATTTAGAAACTGGAGTGAAAACAAACTGTAAAGTGTAGACTTGGGTCAGGACGACATCTCATAACTTTTTGTCTCTAAACAACCACGAGACTTGGCCTTTTTTTACAAGAATTGTTTTTGGAGGATAACATTTTTAGCATGACTTGGGACAATTAACTTTTTAGTGATACTATGTAAAATGAAAATGGTGTTTGCAGGTTAGTGAGAAGATACCTTTGACAAAGATGGATGACAAATACGAGCGTGTCATCAAGTATTGCGAACGGGAGGTGGACAGAATCCTGAAACTCTTCCGCAAGCAGAAGACGATCCTCCACTGCCACGGAACTTCCCTCCTACAGCAGGTGGGTTTACTGTTATGTAGCCTGGAAAAATGTGATTCATTTTCCACCAAACAGATGGAAAAATCAGTGATTTGACATTCACAAAGCACTGAACCCTAGAAATTAGGTTTAACATTTATATTTTCATTTTAACCGTATTATACCTCTAACAATCTAAAATCTGTAGTTGCAAGTGAAGGCGTAGGTTTTCGCGGACGTATTTGTTAATAATACCTCGATTTTCTGGTAAATTCCATGTACAAAGATTTTTCACCCAATCCTAAGAAGTTAGTTTGAATTTACACAAAATCGTTTGTGAAAGTCTCTGTTGTTACGGCAGTGGTTAGAGCGTTGAGGCGAGTCGCAGTGCGGCGTACAAATCTCGAGAACATATCCGTCACTATGATCACACAAACTTACTATGGATGGAAGGTGACAGGTGATGGAAGCGTTTCAAACTGCAGTTAATTTTAACAATTTCGATGAGGATAGTGAACTAGCACTCCATGACTTTTGGCACATTTTGTTGCGAAACTAGTAAAGGATGCTGAAGCATAACACCCGAAAACTCAGTGTATGACAGATATACGCGATATTTCCCGGAAAACCGAGGTATTAGGATTTCAATGATAGATTTTCTGTAAAAATCAGAATGAGAACATAACTTTGAACTATAAACGGAGACTTTCCCGTCGTATGATTACAATGAAGTCCTGACAAAATTTGATAAGGAAAAGGCCGAACGTGTGTCAATGTCCTTCTTTTTGGTCAAGTTAGAAAATACTGAAGCAGACAAGAAAATCTATAAACTAGAATTATTTATATACCTCAAGGCCAAGTTTGAAGTTTATAAAACCCATGAAGGCCATACTGAATGCCATCGCTGCCAAAATTTGGCAATGGGTAGAGAAACTATAGGGTTTTACCAAAATGAAATTTGTGCTCCAGTAAACACCTAACAAAATTATATAATAAAACAATGGACTAGCATCAAAGTGCTCAGACATCTAGGGGAAACACTAAGCCAATTATAAAGGCTGCCAGCAGTACAAGAAAGTAGCTGGAAAAACATGGAGAAAGAACAAATCTCGAAACGTATCTGAGAAGCAGCGGTTTCTCTATCTGCCCGTCGAACCAAACACCTGAACTAGGTCCAGAGACTAGACTGACAAGCCTAACAACAGTGAACAGAATGACAAACCAAACAACAATCAGACGAAGAAATGAAAGACTAACAAACGCAACATTGAAGACAAGTCTTCCCAGACTGGAGGGTTCAAATTAGACATGCTAAAATTTATGTCCTTTCTGAGGGAGTTCAATCTTAGAAGGATGCTAGATTTATATGAAGATGCTCTTAGTAAATTTTGGCAGAGCAAGGGGAGCTCCGAAAATGCACTTATTCTAACAGAGGCATTCTTAAATTTTATTGGTCTCGATGACGCTGCAAAATAAATCAACACTGAACATAAGTGCTTGGAATGCTAATTGCATTTTAAAGAAATTACTAGAGTTACTTCACTTCCTTGACAACAATGACATTGACGTAGTCCTCATTGAGAAAACTCTCCTAACCCCGTATAACGAGTTTGGGCCGAGGAACTATGTTGTGATACGCACTGACAGACTTGGGGTGGTGGTTCTGCTGTCTTTATCAAAAACAGGCTGGTACACAGACACATTCCTGACTCACAAACAGGTGAACTGGTGCACACAGCCGTCGAACTTATGCTAAACGGGGAACCTTTGCATTTATTCGCAGCATACAACAAGTCATATAAGAATTAAAAGAAGAGAACGAGCAAGCATTATTAAATTGGACTGCAATAGCAATACTAAGCTGTGACTTGATCTGGCATCGTAGGACTACTAATCGGAATGGAAAGTTTGAAGTGTTGGCACCTGACACACCCACATACTTCACGAGTAGGCCACAGCCTCTATCGGATGTTCTGGGCTTATTCGCTGTGAATATGCCGGTGGAGAGATATCTCAATCCACTGCCATCTCAACACAGACTACAATCCGATTCCACTGTCAGTCACGCTTCAAGAACCAAAAACGCAAAACTGCATTAGCTACCATACTAACTAGCAATATTTTAAGAAGCCGTCCCTCCACCTTTCTAATATTCCATCCTTCGATCCACAAAAATCAAGAAACTTAATTATCCTGAAAATTAGAATTCGAAAGTTTACAGCGTTGGCCATATCCGGCTGACAGAATGATGGCAACCACTTAGTAGATATCAGAGAAAATCTGAAAATACTCCGAGGTAAAGATCAGGAAAGAAAACTGGTAGTAGTCAGAATGACAAAGGAAACTATGGGCACTTCGAAGTCAGTCAGCAATACCTACCAACCTATCCGACCTCTACGTGGACCCCAAGGGTTGATGACGAGCCAATATGGTAAGCTCAGGCCCTTGCTGACACTGTGGATTCTCAGTTCACCTCTAGTGAGATAGCTAACGGTGAAAAAAGTGAAAGCGAAACACACAACGAACATCTTCTGAGTGTAGTTAATCGCTTCACCAAATCCGTACCGTAGACTACTGTGCGAAAAACAAGAGGATGTGGTGTCTATTATTCGACACGTCATGTCAAACAAGGTTTGTGGATCCGCTATGATATCCACGCTTCAATTCTAGAACCTGCCACCCCAAGCCATTAGATTTCTTTCTTCTCTTTAGAATGCCTATCTGAACCAGTTTTAATTACCACGGGCCTGGAAAATAGCTAAGGTTGTTGCCATACCTAATGCTAGCAAAGACAGGTCCTTATTTCAGAATAAAATGCCAACTTCTCTTCTTCCTTCCATTGCAGAAGTTCTTGAACATTTGTTTCTCAAACGCCTCATTCGGTTTTTATAGGCGAACAACATAATTATCGCTCATCAATTTTGATTTAAAAATAGGTCATAGTACAGTTCATCAATGTATCAGGCTTGTGGAGCATTTCTGCAAAGAAAAGAAGTCAGGAAATTGCTGCAATATTTTTTGACAAAGATAAAGCTTTTGACAAAGTTTGGCATAAAGGTCTGCTATACAAGTTACATCAGTTCAACTTTACGGACGGTATGATACATCTATTACATATATCTAAATGGAAGACAATTCTTTGATAAATACGATGAAGCAACCAGCGAATTCATACAGATTAAGGCTGGAGTTCCCCATGGAAGAGTCCTTTTACCCATCCTACACAATGTCTAAGTTACGATATTCCAAATATATATAGCTACCTTTCAGTCTATGTTGACGATACAGCAGTGTATACAGCAAGAGAAGTCTATTATTTGATATGAAAAATGTGCAATTACCCCTTGAAGCACTTATGCAGTGGTATAACGTATGGATTATTAAAATCAGCAAAGCAAAGTGTCAAGCAGTTTTGTTCTCCACACGTTTGAAGATACTAAGCACAAAATTAATAATTTCTAACGTAGACATTGACTTGGTAGACGATAAAGCACTCGGGTCTACAATTAGATATAAGACTGACGTGGGATAAGCAAATAGACGACACAAAAGCAAACTCCAATCAGCTGGTTCGTACCACTTACTCAGAGGTGACAGCATCTCCACGGATACTAAGTTGCTCCTGTGCCGTGCGATTATTTAACCCACGTCCCTGTATATACAAGAAATATAAGCATGGCGGCTGACTATCATGTCATAAAAGTCCAGACACTAGAAAACAGAGTGCTGCGCATTTTACTGGACGTACCCAATATCTACCGTAGTTTCAACTTTCCAATCATACCCGAGACATTAATAGCTAAATCAGTCATCTTTTATAGAAAGTGTTCACCATAAGTACACGCCCTCATCGCTGATATATCAAATTGAGAACTAAAAAATGCCACCAGTAAAGTGCCCAGAGCATACCAGACAGTTTATTGTATGACCTCCTACCATCATCCAAATCCCCCTGTCCACCACTAGAATTAGGTAATCCCCGCACCAGTTATACTCTAGACCCCCAAGAGAAAGACTCTTTCTCCCATTAGTTTTAAGTAGGTCATCAATAATTAAAAAATAAAGTTCCGCCAATAGTTTAGATCCCTACAATATGTAATAGGTTCCCTTGTAATCCATTCAACATACTTTCCCATGATTGTAGTCACTAAATAATTTATTTTAGATATTATAGCAAATCGTGACACCTCACAAAGTCAATTCAAATACCTAGAAATACACAAGTGAACAGGAACTCGTGGCTCGCGAACCGTAGAATAGCAGTTGAGGAGATACAATAACTGTCGTCTGTGACCCGTATAGATAGGTTTATACCTAAAGAATGCATGTGAGCTTGTTATCAATTTTTTTCAACAATTCCGGTGGTATGCCCGTCTAGATTTCTTTCTAAGTTTGGACTGTTTGCTTGTTTTAAGGCCGAATCAAGTGGGTGCGATCACTGTACTCCCATCTGTCGGCCCTGGTGCGCAGCGCGTCCTCGCACCCCGTACTCAGCACCATGCCCGCCACCGCCGACCTAGTACGCAGACACAGCCACGTTGCAGCCGCTCAGCTCGCCTACGAGGCAGAAACCAGAGACGCCTGGCTCAACCAGAACGTATGTATAACTTTCGTCATTCTTATGGTGGCTTCCCACGGCCCATGGTTTTGTAGGCCGCGCCATGCAGCCGAATTGATCAGCATGCACCACAGGCTAGCACTCACCATAATCACAGCCCCTCCCCACCACTTTGCATAGTGTCGTTTCAGCTGCCCGGGTGTTTGATGTTTACTGACTTGGCGACGGATAGAGGCACGCCATCCCTGCCAGCAAAGGCGGGTCCTTTCCCCACGGTCTGCTGTTTATAGTAGGACTGGTGCGGCCGACAAACGCACAGGACGTGGGAAGCAACCTTTATAATACCTTCCATTTCTCTCACAGCTCTGATTTCATACATATTACATCCTAAGTGTAAACACTTAACCGTGTTTTGTTTATGGTCAGGTTCAGGTAAATAAATGCTTGATTTGTCCGGTTTCTGTCCCGGAGACTTATTAATTCTCATGGAAAATGGTGATATAGCGGGGAACTGCTTCCTTTTGATCTGAAAAAGTGTTCGGTGGATTATACATGGAACAAACACAACCTCGCCGTTGGCGGATCCAATCGACACGTTGGTAGCAATGGTGTTGAAGCGATTTTAAGAAAGAAAAAAAAGGAAAAAACTTGATTTTAGAGTCACGTTACCTGATATTTTTTGAATATAATCATTTTTGGACCTCTTAAGGTCGATTTACACACAAAAAAAACATTCCTAAGGATTTAAAAAGAGTAAAAAAATTGGATTTAGAGACTGAAAATAAACTTTTTGGGTCAAAGTTTATGACCACCTGACCTGATTTGGCTGAAATAAGAATTTGACCCTTAGGGATTGCTCTGCAATATTTTAAGGATTTATGTTTTATTTAAAGGGAGTTTGAGGTCTTAATATATGTACTGAAGATGAACAGAGACAATCTCACTATAAAAGTAATAGATAATAACATCCAACATCTGTGTTATAGGGCACTTATACGTCAAGAGAAACTGATTCATAGGTTTTAGGGTATACGTTTTATTTCTGTATATAAAGTAAGTGTTTAGCAATTGTTGTTTTACTGAAGTAAATTGATAAAACCCTGTCTCTTGATATATGTTACCTAAAACGTTGTAGATACATCAATTCAATGCATTTGAGACTTGATTAGCAAAACATGTACGGCATATTCGAAAAAGACTGACAAACCGTATGGCTGTCTGAAATAGGTAACCTATAAAAAACGATTTATTGAGCAAGTAATGGTTATTACTGCTATGTATCAAGTCCAATTCAAATGCAGATTAAATTGTAAACCAAATGACCGGGTAAGGCTTAGCTTTAAACAGTTCAATAACCGGAAATAACGATTGAGTTTTTTTTTAAATATTAATATACTGAATTGTAGAATTTGATGATTTCCCACAGATTTCTTTGATTTTTCATTCTGTATTGTTTATTACCAAAATTTAATTTTAAAATTCAATTGAACTCTAATTAATTCAAAATATTAGTATCATTATGACGTATATATTGGCATGAAATTCAGAAAGTTAAAAAGGTGCTTGGTACTCAAAAGGAATTTGAGATTTACTTTTCTCTGGTATTGAACGCAAAAACTTTCTCTTATGTTCAAAATTTGAATGCACATTAATTTTTATAAGTCTGCGTCACTCAAATTCTTTGTTGTTATTTTGCAACAAATCTAATCATTTCTTTGTTTTAGATCTTGAAATAGCTGCATAAGTGATTCCTAAATTGGATTCTTGCTCGCTGACATCATTAGAACTTTATGCGAAGTCAATTCTTGAGACTTGTGTATGCAAATACAAAAGCAGCTTGACATCCAAGAGCATTACTATGATCGAAGCAAAATGTTAAAATTAAAATAGTCAAGAAGGATCGCAGGAAAACAATAGTTTAATTTTATTTTTGTTTCAAAAATTGTTTCTTCTTATACCTTCATTGCCGAGTGACAATCAACTGGGACTGTGCGTTTATCTTGTTTGGTAATCATTTGGGCAGAGAGGAATATGAAAGTCTTTGTCAACCATCCAAAATAACTTTGTTGAGTACAACTCACAATTGTCAGTTTTGTAACATGTGAGCATTTTCGCAGCAACTCAAAACATTTTAGTTTAAATCCGTTCAGACCCCTGGAGAGGTTATTCAGGGCCTAATTGCAATATACAAATGTTGAAGAAAAACTTGCTTAATCAGCTTTTCAGTTATTTATATTACCTTTTCTGTACTTGACTGAACAGACATGAAAATTAAATGGAGTTATAAAAAACGGTCAAAAGTATTTTTTAAATGTATAGCAATGTGTTTTTTTACGTTGGAACTAACAACACAAGCCAAATGTGTTCCTAATAGTGCCTTAAGGACCATTTGTGCATACTTTACAATTAATTCAGAGCGTCAGACACATAGAAGAAGGAATTAGTCGAGCGAATGGTCTTTGGAATTCCATCTTTCATTGGACGTATTGGACAGCGATGTTTCATCAACATTTTGCGAAAATCTTATGCATATACAAATAGATTTTTTTTTTTTTTTTTTTTTTTTTTAGCATTCTGTGATAATCCAGTGAATACATAGGGTGGTGACAAAATAATACCCTTACTTTGAAAGGCTATATTTGAAAAACTAAATACGTTAAAACCTTTGTTGTCTCTGTGTCTCCCTCTCCGTAATACATGCAGGCCTTACAAGGAAACGTTCTAATCTGCGGAATCACTAATTTCCCTTCGCCAGTTCCGCAAGAATACCCTGCTTTGTTCCGTGGTATAGTGCGTTCAGTTAACAGAGGCGGCTCAAGGTCAGTCTGCTCTATCCCCACTCCGTTGCCCTTACCCCTACATACGAAGGGGAAAGCTACCACTCGCCTAGGCTGGACACAGCTTTCAGCTCGGAGATGTAGGAAGGAAGGGGGTGGTAAGAAGAGGAGCGGGACGAGGGAAACATGGACTTGAGCCGTCAGATCGGAGTGAACAAGGTATAGTGTAGAATCTTACGCTGATACATCTGTGATTGGTAGAATGGGCAAGTATCTTTTCATTTTCTTTAGACTGTATAGTAACAATTTTCTGACAGTATACTTTTTAAAACGTTCTGTAAATCAAATGATACAAATACGCAGGGAAATTGGATAAACAACAAAATTCTAACCCTAAGGCCAGTGGCCCACTGGAACCGAATTTCGTCCGAACCACATTAGTTTGAGTAACGCCCGATTTGACGACCTACCAGTTCGTCCGATTAACCCCGTCCACTGCAGCCGAATAACGTCCGACACATATTGCCGATCCGTCATTGTTGCTTCAATACCAAGCAAACGGCCTGTTTTTATGAAATGTATATTGACTTACATTTCGTAAAAATAGACTTTACCTTGTCCTCGCGAAATATTACAATAGTCAAGGCCATATTTAGGATATGTAGAGTAGATCTTTGGGCTGAACCTGTAATGCGTGCCCTGCCCCTCAAATATTTTGAAATTCAACCTCGCATTTTATAGTTATTTTCTAACCAAAATTCTAAAATAAACATTTGAAATTTATTATTTAATTGTATTACAGTATATCGTATCTAGAAGAATATAGAACTGTTGAGATAAAATGAAAATAATTGAAAATCATTAAGATATTCAATACAATTTATTAACATCGCTCTGAACAATTACAGAAGAAAAATAATGCGAAGTTGAGTTTTATGTCCATGTTGCCAATTTGATTTTAAAAATAAATGAACATACAAGAAAAAAAACCAAGATACAAAAAGAAGAATTATGCGGGCTCAAAGGCTGCAGCCTATATAGCCTATGCCAAAATGGGATCCCGTAAATAGTGATATCTCATAATCGTTTGAGAATATTCCACCAGTATGAAAATCAAATAATTGTTTTTACTATACAAATTTTTAATAAAATAATTATTATGATAACTGGGTAGACGCAATTGCAATAATTTTATTTTCTGTAGATATTTTCATTAAAATATTTATAGTGTCTGCGTACCACCACAGTGGTGATAGAGTTTGAAAAAATACAAATCAAATAAAAGATAAAAAATGAAGACTTGTTTATTAGGAGCGCAACATGCGTTTGCCATTCGGTCGAATACATCCAACAAATCCCATTTCAATGGGATCGGTCCGTCCCTCAGCCGTATTCGGCTGTGCAGTTCGTGTCTAGTGGACACGTGACAATGCCTTTACCTGTCTCGGGATTAGTCGGCCATATTTGGCCATATCAGGCGGAACATTCGGTCGGACAAATTTGGTGCCAGTGGACGATCGGCCTAATATCTCTGACAATTTTTCATTTCAGATATTCATTGGATAGATAAAACTGTTACGTTGGTTGTGCCAACAGGCGTGGGTTGTGGAGGAAGGTTTGTCCCGCACGTTGTTGGCACTGAATGAATCGAATCAGCTGAGCATCAACATGGACAGCCGCGTCAGACTAGTGCTGCGAGAAGCGGCGTGTCTCGCCAAGGTGGGGGTGCCTCTACCAGTAGTCACCCAGACTCTACTCTCCAACCACGCCTACTTCACTCTCGTCAACGACTCTCTACAGGTAATACACTAGCCTTTCTTCTGCACAGTTGCGATAAGATTGAGAAACATAGTAGTTTTTAAATATTTTATTTCCAAATATTAACTGTTCTTCATGTTTAATTATCTCGTTAAGTTTTTAAATTACAGTCGACATAATATCGGCGTAGAAAAAAATGTTGGGAACATGAGTTATCAAAATTACGTGAAATTTTGCCTGTAGTTTTCGAACTGCATAGCTTTAAAGCATTTCGAGGCCACAACATTACTCTCCTTTCTTATAGAAGTTTTGCTTCCTCATGATCAGATGATACTTCATAGCTAACAATCATTAATATAGTCAACTAGCTCGTACCCGCGACTTAGTACGCGTGGATTAAGAAATTTTTTGCCAGAATTGAATATAGAAAGTTGTTGGTAACGAAGGATTGGTCCCAAACAACACCGAGTCGGCATAATATGACAGGAAAGCTGTCACTATAACATTCTACCGTCGAACCTGTCTGTTGAAGAGAATCAAATTCCAACATATTTCCGTCACCATTCAATAAGGTCTCAAAATTTCATGACTACAACTGTTAATCATACTGGAAAAAATGTACTGTGCCATTCATACAGACTTTCTTGTCAAATTCCATCAATATCGATATAGCCATTTAGTCGTCAAAACGTAACAAAAAGACAGAGACTTAATTCCGTATTTATAGTATTATTACTGCGGTTCACATACACACACACAGACTGCGAACAATCTTAGCCTCCACGGAGATTTGAACCGGAGACCACGATCCAAACATTTGTAAGCAAGCGCTTTAACCACTGAGCTGCCTGACCGCTACACGGAAAAACAGTACAGAAACGTCCATATCCAACGCGTCTGTTTATCGCCGTTCAGTAGTATTTCGAAATTATGAGACAACATGTATTATTTATACAGATAATTTTTCAACCAAATGTAGACAGTATTCTTCTCCTTGTTTCAAGGGATAAGTGTGCAATGTTCCATCGAGATCAGATGAAAACTGTGGATTTGTATGAAGAACAAACAAACAAAGAAACATATATACATACATACATTCATCTTTTAATATATAAATTAAGACAAAATGTTTCATTACAATAGTCAGACGTAAATTTGTTGATGTTAATTTTTCTTTATCTGTAAGCAGTTAAGGTAAAGTTTAATACTTTTAATCCGACTGTTTTTGTATAAACTTATCGTAATTTACCATTGTTTAACGTTTATGTATGTGATATTTCGGTTCCTAGTTTTATATAGATGGTAATAATGTATGGTTTACGTAGTAACAACATACCGAAATACACTAGCGACAAAAAAGTTGAAGCACCCACAAGACATAGCAAGATGACAATGTAACTTTGCACACATACTCACCATCGGCGGTTATATGAACGAGCAGAGCTGCAATTCCCATGGAAAACCCAAGTCTGGATAGCCGAATGGGGATTCGAACCCACATCCTCCCGAATCCGAGGCCAGAAACCTTCTGTAACTTACCATAATAACCTGATGAATGTTTTTTTCTTTTCTTTATGATCTGCTGTAATTTCGTTTGATTAACACAGTTTTCTTTTTTCGCACGTTTATATGTGCATTCCAGGACATAGGTGGCCGTTGACTGTTCCTCCAGAAAGAGTCCCCTGATACGGCGATCTCAATTGCTCATCTCGTGCACAGTCGAGCTAAGGCGTCGAAGGAATGGGTACATTGGCTTGCAGTCGTCCGGCGTGGATGTTTATTCCATTCTTGGGCTGTCGGCAGATAAAACATTTTTCTTCAGCGCACCAACGGCCTTCATCTCGCCGTACGGGAATCTTCCCAACACGCAGATCATCCGATTTCCAGCCATGCTTTTCGAAGAGAGCGCACTGTTTTTGGTCTCCTTCTTTCACTTCACCAAGCTAGATGTTACGGCCCACAAATACTCGAGTAAGAAAGTTTATCTGCTCTGGCAATCCATGAGTTTCCCCTTTAAATCCAGCAGCATAGTTTCAATATTGTTAAGTCTCACAATTAACTGAGCGCTTACTGCAGTTGAGTTTAAAAATGTCCTAAGAGCAAACTGCATGCACATTTCCACAATAATGAAAACATGCCTAAATCCGACAGATACCCCGAGACTCATTTATAAGATAATGCCTGATACTTGCTTCATTGTCTGGCTTTCAAATCTGGGTAGGCTGCTTCGAGTCGGGTGGCAAATTTCTATTACTTGGGACTTGGCCAAAGGTTTAGGAAAGGTAGTGGTGCACGATGCCTAATCGGGAGACTGCGGTTTAAATCACAAACCTCTCCGCAGTTCGTATGAAGTGAGGACATACGACTCTGCTGTTGGTGCCGTTAAACATGACGGCATCCTTGATACTTATCGGAAGGGTATTTCTGAATGGACTGCTAACGAGTTTCACCCACTTCCCTCTTTCATCTCTAGTTCATTGCACAAATAACTCACTACACTAACCACAATCACACAGTGACAATCATCCTCACATACAGTAAAATTTATGAACGGTGTCACAGAGAAGAACGCAGCAGGAGACCACTCCCGCTACAGAGGGGTTAATAAACTTTATACTAAGTGCCTACTTCCTGATACGGGGCAAAGAACATAATTTACCATCAGAGAAGTCAGTCATGAACCCAACATGGCAGCCCAGCGTAGAAAATTTTATGACAAGTTATTAATGACTTCTAGTGGCCAGTTCAAACAATACCGCCGCGATGATTAGAGACCTTATTGACTATCTCAGCGTGTGGTTAATGACTTCCGCTTCCACCCCCTATGTTTTTTTTCCCTATGTTTGTTTCCCTGGTGTTTCCCTGGTGTATCCATTGGTTGCTGGATAGACGTGGGCTCCATGATTCTGTTAGTATTTCATCTGTTGCAGATGTTGCTGAACCAGTTCATGGCTGCTGTGGATCGAGTCAAACTGGACGTACGCCCCTTGTTCTTACCGCAGCTTGTGCGATTAACTAATATGCTAGCTCCTGGTCTTAACACCATCACATGGACCAACCCGGAATGGAAGAGCTTCTGCAATACTACCATGGAAGCTATTAGGAATTTTGACATTCTTGTGACGAGGTATATTAAGTTCAACTGCTTCGGTCCATACCATACGAATCTCATGTGGTCCTTGCCTGTTAGCTAGTTACTTTTCACAGCTTGGAGAATACTCGAACTGGCCATACTCTGATGAAAAGTAATAACAATAATTCTATTTTTACAGATTAAAATTATGTGGCCGTGTTTGAGTGTCTGATATATAGATCCCTGACTATCTTTGTGTAGTATTGCAATCCTATTAGTAACCCAACCAAAACATGCCCTGTAGTTGCAAATATTTTGATTTAAATTATTATAAGTAATTCGTTTGTTTTTTTCCTCCCCAACCAGCTGTTTTACTAATTCATTTAGAAGAGGAAATATTCAGATAAATTTGTAGTCAAGGTCCCTGTATTAGAAGCTTTCATGACGCCTAATCAGATCCGTTATCATCCAAAACCTCCAGAACCGGTCTCTAATGAATCTCTGTAACTGTGTCGTCGTTCTAAAGTAAAGATTCTAACCACATTAGTAACAGAAAGAACCGCTTGGCAACTGCTTCTGTTGATATAGTGCTTTATATCAATATCGCTATTGACACAAATTAAAACAATGTCTTATTAATAACGATCGAATCATTAATGGCTGTATTTTTGTTAAATCAAATCTCGAAAGAACGCAATAGCTTTGACTTTAAGAAGCAACTTTATTTAGGTGTGATTATTGATTCTCACTACAGTGAATAGCTGGTGTATTTTTCTGAACTTAAGGTAAATTATATATATGGCACCACTCCAACTTCATAGAAATACAGAGTTCTTTCAATTATGCTGACAAAATGTGGATCACAATCAGCTGGTTGCCTTTACGTATGCAAAAGAGACAGTAAATTTATAGCCTCTATTCAGATAGCCTTTACGGTTTAGCGAATAACAGAACTTGATAAGTTTCTACCCGATTGATATCTGTGTCTGCAAAGGGAATATACTTGCCATAGAGAGTATAAATATATGTGAAATATTTTCTCGCAAAGCTGGCTAACAATTGTGTTGAAACTTAAATATACAAAAGTATTTATTTGTTTCGGTTTAAGATTGGTTCTCTAACAATTGCCACTGCGCATTTGTTTATTACCTCGGTCTGATGTAGCTTTCTATTAATTTAACATGAGCGTATCCTTTATATACTGGATCACTGAATATGTCGCAAAACCAGCTTTCGTAATGGTACGAACTCAATCGTGATTAACAGTGGCAAAACGTATCATAATACTACATCACCAAAACGATTTAATGTTTTACTGATCCTAAAAGCAGTAACAGATATTACCAATTGAGTGACATACTTAAGCAGATAAGTAATGCTGAGATGTTTCTTTAAGAAAGTCCAAAGATGCCTTCTGTAATATCCAGTACCTTCCCATGCATAATCGTTTACTTCAGGGTAGGTACAATACACCCTTCGCCATCTGGTTTGCGATGAACCACGGAGTAATAGTATAAGAAGTCAGTCTCATAGTTATCTGTCATACTTTCAAGAATGATAGGAATGTTGTGATAACTCGTAAATAAGTCGTTAAATGTCAGATATTGCCATGACGACATAGTATATATATTCGTTTAGTTTTCTTTATCTAATTCTGTTTTATTGAGAATCTTTATTTTAATGAATTGTGTTTTTTACAGCCATTGTACTCAATAATTTTGTGCATTTATGTCATTCTTGATAATTTCTTACGTTAATTATTCTAATGGTCCCCTTCTATTAATGTTTTCAAGCATCATTTATGCATTAAAAAGTGATTTAGCTGTAAGTGTGATGTAGCATCAAACTAAAAAATCTTCCAGACGATTGGTTTTACATCAATATATTCTTTTATTAAAAAATGCATCTCTTTGTCGAGTTATCTTTCCGATGAGTTTTTATCATATCTCTGTAACACATCTCTAACGCTTCCAGCCTTCTCCGTTCTTCAGTTCCTAATGTTCATGGCTGATTGTCATACAGTAACACACTCCACACAAAAGATATTAAACTATTTTCTTGAATTTAGGCTTACTCGTTTAGATGTTAGCAGTCTCTGATTCTTACTGTAAAAAGCTTTGGCCTAAATATCCCTATATGTCTCTTTTACATCACCTATATGTTTTTCTTTTGCTTCCTAAGTGTACTGGATTTCTTACTTACTACAATGACACTCGTTTCCTGTTTGTTTAGTGTCATGATATAGTTAGTTGTCAGTACATCTTCCACACCTTGTACTATTTTTAATAGATCTTTTTCCACTTCATCCCACAAATCCATTATCATCTGCGAACCACACAGTTACTTTCTTAAATAATTCTACTGGCCTGTTGGATACCTCTAAGCAATTATATACAGTTAAATTGTTTATATCGGTTAGCAACTTTAAACCGATGGTGTTGGGTGAGCGTTATCGCTCTGACCTTGCATCCCTGTCCATCCATCCAGATTTAGGATTTCCATGGTTTTTCCCAAATCATTCCGGGCGAATGCTGGGATGGCTCCTTTAAAAAGCGATGGTCAAATTCCTTCACGTTCCTTGCCTCCAGTCCTCTTCCTCCTCTAATGACATCGACGCCAACCTGCTTCTTTTCTTCTTCTTTAATACAAATTTCTGACGGTGAAGGCAACCAACTTGTTTCCATTCGTGTACCTTTTGCTGTAGTATACATGAATGATCTTAATAAGTATATGCGAATGATACTTGCGGAAAATATGAAAGACAACGCATAGATTATGATAATATGCTATGTAGGAACCACCATTGTCACCCCATGCCTCTGTGAGGATCCTGGTGTGGAATTGATTTTCCAATCTTTGCCTCGTAAATATTTTATTTAGGTACACAGCAGAAACTTCTACTCAGTATTTAACTGCTACAACGTATTTCGGAGGTGCCTCATAGAAGTAAAAAAGCCCAGGTTGATGGACTGCGGTCACACTGTTTCCTCTGGTCACTCTATGTCCATGAGAGGCAGTACCCGAGCGGTCTGTTGACTCAGTGGTTAAGGCGTCTGACTGAAGATCGAAAGGTACCCAGTTAGAATCCCTCTCTCACCGGGGATTTTCAAACGCTCTCAACCCGACGTCCAAATCTGGCACAGTTTGTTGCGTAATTCAAAGCATACCAGAACGCCTCCGTGATTTGGATTCCTCGTTAAACTGTAGGTCCCCTCTACCCGGTAGGATTGCGGGGTTGGGTTAAGGTGGCTACGACGGCTGGAATGTGCAGCATTACCACCACCACACGGAATTATTATTACAGAGGCAGTACCGTTGCTGTAACTCCTTCCCCCGCACCCTTAGGTCCCACTGATTTCGTGTCCCTCCCTAACTTTCTTTCACTCGGCTTTCTTTCTCAATCGGCAGAGCCGACACCTCTCCGCGTTTGCAAGAGAGTTTGCTTCAGTTATACTGGTTCCGCTTCCACTTTCATAACTATCTCTTTTCTTTTCTTTTTTTTTTTTACAGTTTTTAAGGGTCAGAATTATTTGGATAGTCTTTTATCGATTTTAAATTGGTTTTAAAATGTCATTCGTAGTGTATTCCATAAGAAATGATATAATTTTGCCTCAATTCACTTGACGAAACCATGGAAAACCCAAATCTGGATGCCCGGACGGGGATTCGAACCGCCGTCCTCCCGAATGCGAGGCCAGACCGTTATCCGTTACACCACCACGCTCGGTACTTGACAAACGGCGGAGTTCGATCTCTAAATGTTTGCAGTAAGCCATCGAAATAACAACACTATAACGTTTGAAGACATACTATTTTGTCATTTCATATCAAGGCACTGATGTGCGGCGTATTACCTGCACCCAATAGTTACCTTCCGATAATGGTGATAGGTTTTTATTTAACACCTTTTAGAAACTTTGTGACTTAAATTATTTATAAAAATTAGTTACCAGAATAGTAGTGACTAATTGTTAGTAGAGATCATACATTAAGCAAACTATTATTTGTTGTTAAAATTAACTTATATCATTACTAATAACTAAAGCAGCTGTTAGTTCGAAAATTGTGAAGTTTCTTTTGCTTCTTATTTTTAAAGGGTCAATGATGTGTATACGAATCGTATACTGAAAGTACTTGCCAGTATGCAGAAAGTAAGCTTGCATGCCCTTCCATTGGAGGAGCCGTGGACTGTAGAGGAGTTTCTACAACACACTGAAGAAATCTGCAGAAACGCTGCCATTGTAAGTGATTGTAACGTGACAAAATACCTTCATGTAAGTATCTTTGTTATACGTGATTATAATCACTAAATTCAATTTCAGGAACTTAATCGCAAAAGTCTGATGGTAGAAGAGGCGGTGGAGGAAGTTTTGGAGCTTGTGAGGAAAGCTGGCGAAGCCATGAAATCCAACTCAGATGTGGACTTTTTCAGCTGTGTGGTGGATGGTAAAATTTTCCAAATATGTTTGAATGAAGATTTTCCCGGCATAAAGATGTGACGTAGTTTCGTGGGTGTCCAGCATGTATATAAGGGGAAGAGGCAGTGACAGCTGGCATGTCATCGACGCAACTTACTCTATACCTGACGACGACAGCAGAACTTCATCCGGCTGGACACCTACGATGATTACATCGAATCTCCCAATAGTTTCCTGTAACAATATGTATAAAATTTATTTATTCTTTTGGAGCTTAGATTTTTATATAATAAGTACTCGATGCTTGACAAAGAAGTGGGTAGCCGCGTAATTCAAGTGGTGGAACACCTGACTGCTGCCCGGAGTGTACAAAATTCCATGTGAATGCGGCACTTCTTATATAGGGCAAACCTTAAGGACGATTAATGAAAGACGCAAAGAACGGATCGGACATTTTAAACTTGGACAAAAAGAAAAATCTGCCTTAGCCGAACACGCCATTGACAACGGACACGAACCATGCTTCGACAAAACGACACGCCTTTGTTACACAAATAACTTTTGGTACAGTGTTCTGAAGGAGGCTATTGAGATTAGGCATAGTAATAATGTTATTAATCGTGATCAAGGCCTCAATTTAAGCCAAGCTTGGAAGCCAGTAATTGGATTATTACAAACGAGACGGAATCGAGCCATATTAGGGCATAGGAGTGACCCGATCGTGACGTCACCAAGCGAGCAAGGCCCAACTAGACCGCCCCTCCACGCGCTTTCCCCTCTTCTCCCGGCTGCTAGCGCTATATAATAGACTACCGTGCTGATGTTAAGCGGGGGCTTGACAATGGAAGCAGTACAAGCTTCCGAAACGTTGCCAGACAGCTCAATTTTGACGTGGCTTGAAACCCGAGAAGTTTTTATAAATCAGAAATCTTCTTTGGTGCCCAGTTTCCGGCGAATATTTTTCTTTTTTAAAAGGCATTACCTGACGTCCAGGGATGACGAATAAAAGTGGTCATGCTTGCTTCGGAGAACGCGGGACGCAAGCCCCTATCAGACCGACCACGCTGGCGGCGGGAGCTTCAGTGACGTCAGTCCGAACGGTTAGTGCGCTCTTCGGAAGCTGTATATAGGTGGTAGCGATTTCAGCCATGTTAGTCTTCTGAAGATAGTCACCGAATGGTGGCTGAAACATCATGATTCAATAAATTGACGCAGTTCCACCTGGATAACAAATATAACACATAGGCCTATGCCTGACCGAGTCAATGTGAAGCATCCTCAGCTGGTATCCTCCCTCCAGCAGCTGTAATCTTGATGTAGTCTACGACATGTGCTTGTATTAAACGCTGGGAGTTTGGCACCAATCATTCTCATAAGGTTGTACACATCATGTTATTTGTTTATGTAATGTGTGGTTTATAGGTGACAACACGAGAATATTTCAGCATTAACAAGAAAAATCGGTAAATCAATCTAAAAAACTTGAACAGATGGGAAGGTAAGATGGCAACAGTATATGAACTTGTGCTGATTGTTGCTCCAGAAGTTATCAGCTTAAAAAAATATAAAAATAAAGTAAATGAGTCATATGGAAAGAAGTACCCGTTTGATAATTTTATATCAGTCAGTAAAATATACATTATATTTTACATAAACATAACTTATACTACTTTGATATACAGTATAGTACAAAGTAAATTCAAATATTCGTTACACCTAGTAATGAGTTTTTGTAACTGCGCCTCATATTCCAACACCGCAAGTTCACTGAGAAAAGTACTGGGTCCCTCATTCAGGTCATCACTTTGAATACATGATGCTATCCAAAAGTCTTTCAATTTTGTAAAAGGATGGAAATCTTATGGAGTTAGATTTGTGCTGTAGACTGTGTGGTAGAAAACTTCCCAATTTGAAGTGTGAAATCTGGAATTTTCACGGAGACCCACGACGCCCCCAGACAACATACCTAACCACCGATTCTGAACTGTTAAATACAATTTCTTTGGAGTTTCACAATACGCATTGTAATAGTGGCTCCTCGAGGCATGAAATCAGTGATAAAATAACCGTATCGGTCGCAGAAGATAATGGCCGTGATACTTCGACATGGTCAATAACGACTGTTAGGCGTCGTTTACGCTCATCGTGATGGAAGTTCACTCTCCCCGAGTTAAAAGTTCGACACGATTGCCAAACAGATAATTCATCTATTACACTTTCTTCATAAGCCTCTTTCACTAATAAGCTCGTTGTCGATGTACCCTAAAGCTCCTTCCCCCCATAAGCCACTTCGATTTGACTGTGAATATCACGTGAGTTAAGTAATCAGATAACAGATCTCACTTCATTACTATAGGCGTTTTAAATATTTAAACACTTTAAACGCTCACAGGAACAAGAAAAACATTAATAGTGGACCATAACCTCACATACAGTCGACTGAAACTAGGTGACCAAGAATGACGATTATATGGGGCGCAAGCGCTGTACATGGCACAAATAGGTTCTGCTTTCCGGAATACCTTCATACATTAGTAACGTTTAAGATAAGAAGAATAACTTTAATTTATTTTATACTAGCATTTACCCGCGACTTCGTCCGCGTGGAAGAGTGTTGTAATATAAGATTTTCGTGAGAGGTCGCTTAGTGGTTAGGGCGTCCAACTGGACATGGAAAAGTCCCCAGCTTGAATCCCAGTCTCGGAGAGGATTTTCATAGGTCCTTAGCTCGACCTTCACCTCTGGCACAGGTTGTTGTGTGATGTGAAGTACGCCAGAATGCTCACGTGGTTCTGATTCCACGTTGAACTGTAGATCCACTATGCCCAGTAGGATTATTGTGTTAGGTTAAGCAGCTACGAAAGGGGCTGATTGCGTAGACGTAATGAAGCCTTGTCACTAGGTCAATACGACCATACAATTTATTTTAGAGCTATTTGTATTGGTAACAGTAGTAATAATTATTGAAATAAAATAACAAAAATTCATTTGTTCCAAACAACTTCATCGAACTTTTAAAACAATAAAAATATTTTGTATGTTAGGAGTATTTTCAGTTTAATACATCGGTATATATATTGTAGGACTTGTTATTTTTTGAAAAAAACATGTAAGTTCAACGTTTGACCATGCGATTTATTAACTGTCATTGAAAATGCAATTTTTAATGGGAACTGTAATGTTTTAAATTGTAAGGGAATATTACTGGGAATAATTGGGATACACGGAATTATAACGGCTTCCCCTTAGGTGCACCGGTAAGAATTGTCGCCATCTCAATGTTTCTTCCTAGTTCTGTGGTGCCATTGCAATACCTTGAGGGGGGGGGGGGTGGAGATTACGCATCAGGAGAATTGGAGTGCCAACCTTAAGTTCGAGTTTGTGGAACGATAGACCAGATAACTCGAAGGAGTTTGAAAACTCGACGGGGCAGGTAGCAGCATCGTCAGTTAACATTACTGTACCGACTATTTCCTCTAATAGTTTTTTAGATCCAGAATCATTTTTCGGGGCAAGTATTGTCCTCTCACATAACCAATTTTCGTCATTGATAATATTTAGTTGAATGCTCGGGAAAACATTAGTAATGAGCTCGAGTTTGTTCAGGTGTTTCAGCAACTCGTTGCAATGCCAAATATGCGGCGTATTGTTGTTGCCGTCTTTTTGTTTGCTTCGGTGTTTCAGAAGCTCTTGAGATCTATTGCCAGTCCGCTTGCTCTTAGCACCGAGCTCGCGTTTTTCCCGGTGTGATCTTCCAGACACCAAGTGTTCAGTTTGGTGTCGTCGCCCAACTTGCGACTGCTCCGGCAATTCAGCATCCACAGAAACCGCAATACGTGCTAAGTGCTAAACCCTGTGTAGCTCTGCTAGAGTATTTGTTCCTGGGTTTTGGCTATTTTCACAGCCGTAGTTTTCTTACATTTGATTGAAAGATTTGACTTTCGTTTACCCTGCATCCCTTAAAATTACTAATTTCAAGACTTGCGAATAAAAATTTCTATAGTTTTAATTAATGGAAACTCAAAACGTCAAAATATGATGGAAGCGACTAATCATCCAAAAAAATTACTAACTTTGAAAGAGCAAATATATACCTAAGTGGCCCAAGGACGTTCATCTCGTTAAAAAATTGCGAAACTAAAAATGTGTATTTTGTTTTTCGCTGAATATCTGAAACTTATTGTTATTATTATTATTTAAGTGAACTTAATTTGCTCTCTGAATATTGATTTTGTTTTGAAGATATGTGGGTTCCATCAATTAATTCTGCTTTAAAACAGAAATTTAGGTATTATAGTAGTAATTGATTCTTTTATTCATAATGTAAGTGTTAATGTTCGTTTCTCTATCTGTGAAAACAGTTGACTGCATGTAGATCAGTATACTATAGCTCTGAAATATAAATTACAATGTTAAAGTAGTAATTTATTCTTTACTAATAATAGGTTTCCCAATCTGCAAACAGAATTGAATGTCTACCAGCAAATCACCACTCTGCTTCTCTGACACTCCACTATCTAAATAAAATATTTATAAATTTTAAAAATTTAATTCGAGCAATGCTGTGTGTTCTGCTAAATCATCCAAGCTTATTATATATCTTTTGATACAATATCAATATAAAGCGATACATTACGTCACTAAAATGGTGCTCGTGAAAGAAGCTTAAATAACTAATAATGTTTTAGTTCTCATTTTGGCCCAGGCTGCATTTCAACCAAGTCACAAACTCCGCTAATAATACCGCTAGAAAATCAAAACTTCTATCACTCGCGCATTAATACGTTATTAACGTGAATTATTATTTCAGATCGCAGGAAAATAAATACTGAATACATCTGAAACTACATTCATTATTGCAGTAATGTAATTAAAAAATTTATACTAAAATGCTTGTAACTTACAGTGTACAATGCAAAGTCCATAATTCTCTACAACTCTAAAACAACTTTCATTAATATTCCTGGTCATGTTTACATCGCATTAAAGTGACTGTTACTGCTCGTGATTTAGTTAGGTATATAATGAAATTAAATGTGATGGTAATTTATGCTACACTATTTAGGAATCTTGATATAGAAAATTCTGTAATTACTCGAAATGCATTTAACGTGTTAAGGTGTGTTCGTATCGTTTGATTTTATAGCGGCAATATTAGCAGAGATAGTGGTTAAGTCGAAATGCTGCCTGGACCAGAATTTTTTTGTTACAGCATAAGCCAGAAGTCATTTAGTTATTATTAGTAATAAATAAGCAGGTTTCATAAGCTCCGTATAAATTAGCTGTATCGCGTTGTAAACGACTTCCAATATTACTTCATGAAGCAATAAGTTTCTACGTTAGGCCATTAAATACATTCGTTTTAACACTAGAACCGCCGGAACTAGTACTATACTTAGAACCGCCGATGTGGTCAAAGTGACCACTTTCTTTGTAATTGCATGCTGTTCTGATTAATGTAAATATTAATGATCTTGATAACAATGTATCACTTTAATTATATTTATTAACAGTATCACTGTATTTTACAACAACAATGGGAACATAATATTACTAAAATTAAAGAGCATAGTTCACAATATTTATCTGCAACCATACTAATTGTATTGCAGTAGTTTTAAAATTAATGGAAATTAATCATACTTGAGAAACTAAGTACCCATGAATATGTTAAGAGAAAGAACAATCATAAGATATGACTATGTATAGTACCTAATCCTACTTACAAGCATTACAAACTACTGTCTTTATTACTTTATATGTACACGGCCCACAAACATATCTCTTGCATTTACTGCACACTTCATTTGTCTTGTTTCTGCATTTCCTCGTTTGGCATAGTTTTCTAACTTTCGTAGGAATTTCCGCTTCTTCTCTTTCTTCATCACCATCTTCCTTTTCTTCCTTTTCCTTTCCTTCCCTTGTCATCCTTTCCTGATTTCTGGTTTCCATATAGTCTCTACGTAATTCTTCTGCTAGATTTAGGATGAAATTCCTCCTACTTATCTTGATCCCTGTCACTAGCTTGAAAATGATCCATGCGTTGATGGCTGCTAAATCAAGGATATTGTGAAATACGTGGACAGGCCATCGACGAGTACCAGAGCGGACAGAATACTTCCTCGTCATCTGGTCCAAGACATCTACAGCAAATTTTGTGCTATTGTAGAAGCTCACTGTTTCGGGAAGGTGTTTAGAATTATATTGTATTTCAACATCTGTATGCATGGTACTATACAGAAGAACATTTTTGTTCTTTTTCCCTTGGTAAACAGTCAGAGTACCACCTTCCCTTTTCAAGAGAACAGACGTATAAAGAGGAGTTTTCATTTTTTTTACAGTGTTTGGAATTTCTTTTCTTGCACGGTTGATAGTGCCGACAAGACTAGTTTTCTCCTTTTTCCAGTCTCTCCCCAAGTGTGACCGTAGTGAAAAAATTATCAGTAGTCACATTTCGACCCTTATTGCGATATGGAGCTACCAACTTCATTACTACTTGTTCTGGAAGTTTCTCATTAGGTGCCCTCTGTTCGTTCTGTCCCACATAAGGGAACCCATTACAAAGATATTTTGTTTCTACATCCGCTAGAAGCCAGAATTTGATTCCGAATTTATCAGGCTTATTCGGCATATATTGCAAATACGGACACCTGGTTCTGCTGGGGAAAAGTTGTTCGTCCACAGTGACATTTGATCCAGGTATGTAATTCAACTGACAGTTTTCTATAAAATGATTCCAAGTAGTTGATATAAGTGCAAATTTGTCACTTTTCAACCGTTCCGACCGTGTATTTTTTTCATCAAAACGCAGATATTTCAAAATTTCTCGAAACCTGTTTCTGCTCATTGTGTCAGTGAAAAATGGGGCTCCCCACGTTTTCGACCACAACTCATCTACTTCAGTACATCTGGCACCTAGTGCACCACGAACATATAATAAAGCAACAAATGCATCTAATTCTTCTAAAGGCAAACTCCACGAATCATTTCCAAGAAGCCGTTGTGCCTCTGCTTCTGTGCATTTCTTTATGTGTTTCAACATTGAATTGATCAACTAAAAGGCGCCAGGCACTCGAAACATTATCATTTGAGACGTGCCAGCTTTGCGTGTGGAGTAGGTCCCCATGTTTCTTTCAATATATTCTGTTGACCTATCCTACCTGGTTTAGTAACCCCGAAGTCTGCTACAGTCCACTCCGTGATCCCGTCCTTCCCCAGGAGTTTTGAGCCAGTATTCTGGAAGTGAACCCTCACTTTGTTCTCCTCTTCTACGTCGATTCTGTATTGGTCCACTTACAGGAGGTGCACGTTCTTCTTTTACCCAGGGTAGGTCCTTCTCTAGCATTGTTTATATTACTGCTTCGTCCTGGTTCAGCAACTGCATGAGGAAAGAGACAATTAGAAAGCTACAACTCATTATAAAGAAACCATACCACACAATAAAATAGCAGTAACAGAAGTAGCAGTAGAAGTGTCAGCTCTCTTATAATAGTGATCATTATTCATATAGTAACAATAATAATAATAATAATAATAATAATATAAGTGAATGTAAATTACCTTCATCTTCAGTCTCGGAGCTGTCACTCTCCACATTAGCGACAGGTTGGTAATCTTCATCTGTAGAGTCTTCCACAAGGTCCTCAACTTCAGGATCATTTTCAACATCCGATTCATACAAAAGTGCGACAATTTCTTCATCTGAAAGTGGCCGTGGCCGTGGTTTGTATCGCTGTGACATCTGAGCCGTGTCTACTGCTCTGAGACCAGTACTCAAATAATCTGCCTCGTTTATGCGAAACCCAATAGCAAACAATGAATGACATATTGCATTGTTGAGCTTCAAACAATGCGAGTAAACTTCAGTAACCCAGATATTTAGTATATTGTTGACGAGTGCTAAGAGTAAATTCGGGGAGTGACGCACAACAATCTTTAAATAATCTGTTTTCAGATTTCACGTAATGTGGTCAAAGTGACCACTCGGCGGTTCTAAGTATAAGTGGTCATTCAAAGAAAACTAATGAAGATAAAACAAATATTGGACTATTTATATGATCTACATAAACATTTAGGAAAAGTCATTAACTCACAACAGCATTGATTAGAAACTGACTGAATAATAATATGTTAAAATATAAAAAGTGGTCAAGTTGACCACTCGGCGGTTCTAGTGTTAAGTGAAGGATTTATTAGATATTTTTATAAAATTGAACAGTAAGTAAAAAGCACTGTTCCCTGAATCAAGTCTACAATTTGTACTATTTATACAAAAAATTTGAACAAAAAAGGGTTAGTTAAGTTTTAAATTTTGGCAAAAATAATTTGTAATATTACAGAGACTGTATAGTAGAAATAAATAAGACACACAGGAAATAAATTAAACCGAGATAGAATGGAATCCGTAACATTTTTATAAATACAACATTTCGAGGACTGGCATTTTGCACTTTTAATAAATTTACTTTCGTGCTGGTATACTCATAGCATTTTACGTTGTTTTTTTTCCAAGCTCTGATTTTTCACATTTAGTATATTACGATCGAAATTATGGTGTCATATTTGAGATGTCATTCTAGTTTATGTACGCAAATGAAAACATGTCTTTACGAACTTAACAACAGTACCTACATTTATTTTTAATTTAAGGTTAAGTAAATATTTATATTTCCTGCTTCCAAACTATTATTTGTCAAGTGCATCGGTTTTAAGGCTTTTAAACTAAACACAAACTTGCATATGAAAGAAGGTTTTTACTTTTATTTCTGAAAAGTAGTGTTTGCGATTTATGTAAAAAGCAAAGAGTAAACGTTGCACGGCTGTCTACAAAGTAGGAAACTCTTTGTTGTTTGCGAATTGATATTAATGGCAATGTCTAAAAGAACTATGCGTTTTTGCGGGATAACATGTATCCTATGTCACATCGCACACAATTAACAGACTTCATGCCAAATTTCATTTAAATATGTTGATTTATTAAGGCGTTATTGATTCCAGAAGTACATCCAAACACACATCCGAAATTTCTCATTTATAGATATATAGATATGAATTAAGTAAAAAATTTGTTTATGATCTATCAAATTCAGTGTAACAATTCGCATGTTCAAATGGATATCTACTGATTTCTTTCTGACTACAGACGAGCAGGAGAGCGCTGCAGGAGTGGCTGTGGCGAGTAGCGTAGTGTCCGGCAGCTCCAACCAACAGCAGCAGGACTGGAGTCTAGTGTGGGAGTGCTTCGACTGCCCATACTCCCTACTCGCCGGGTCTGCAGGCGGCGGGCTCTCCAAGAGTATGCAGGACTTGGTGCGCAACGCCGTAGCCGAGATGCGTCGCTACTACAGCCGCAAAGTAGTCGACGTGCTCATCAAAGTTACCAGACACTCATTAGACTGCCTACGCAGGCGCTTCGTCACGCAGCCTGACGTGGGTGAGGAGTCTGCAAGTCTTACATCATTCAGATCCAAATATGGATGGCGGTGGTTTCCCACATACCTTTGAGCAAACTGTGGTTCCCATTGAAACGTCCAAACACAGCTCCATCACTTAATATACCTTGTTGACTACGAACTGGCGGCTCAACGTCACGTTCCCCAGGCTCCACTCCTCATCTAATCTTACCATCCCGTTTCTACCTCTCCGAGCTGATCGCTATATCCAAGAAGGCAAGTGGCAAATTTCCTCATCGCAAGTAAGGGTAAGGGCAGTGGAGTAGGGATAGCGATAACTGACCTTGAGCCGCCTCTGTTAACTGACGAGATATACATGCATATTTATTTTCTTCTTAGTAATCGTCTGCATTACTATAAAAGCCTCACAATAGGCTACTTATTATGATGCATTTAAGTGAATGCTGCTACCGTCTTTGGATAAGCTTGTAGTACTATCTTCTAAATTTTTCTCCAGCAAAAATCCCAGATTTTACTTCAATGTGTACAAAAATACACTCATAGGCCAAATGCAAGCGACACTTTCCCTTTACGGTTCTCGCTCCGGCGCGACCTCTTTTTCTTCTGACTTGTTTGCTTTTGTGATGACAGCGCCGACAAGCTGAAATTTGTGATCTGTTTGAGGCAAAGATGCAAATCTGTGCATTCAGATATCATATGTAAAGTTCACGGTCATATCTATCCGTGCTGACAAGCAGCTGGATAAGTTTTGACTGTGTAATTATGTGCGTAGACATCAAGAAAATCACGATACAGCGCAGCAATGTAAAACTTTAAGAACTAAAAGCCTATTAAGAAAGACTGTCAGTATGGAGCGACTGCAAAAAGGAACTATGAACACTCAGTTTTCAAACTGAAAGCGTCACCCAGATCACACCGTATGGTGTTAGACTTGAATTTTCTTCTCCACTATTGGTGTCATAACCGCTTTTCTCTACAAAATTTTGTGTAACGCACAGTTGGTTGTATCTCTTCAACTGACTTCCACATGCGTTTGCCTCTTATTTACGAGATTTTCAACTCCCTCTCCTGCTAGTCGTTGTCTATCTAATTGGCAGGACGATTGCCGCCATATTTATTACGACTGCGATTCGTACATCTACATAAAAAAAAAAAAGTCTCGTACTGTAATAGAACACAATCTTGGGTGCTCAGAAAAAAGGGAGGGGGGAATTAATATTAACTCTGAAATAATTCCTGAAAATGGAAAATACATATATAATGATGTTAAAAGGGGATCTAATAGGTTACTAACTAGAACCATGAATTTCAGACACAAAATAAAACCTCATTTATTGAGTCTTATGGCCTTACAAGGTCGGGTAGTAATTAACGTTACGTTAAACACAATTAGATCAGCAAAAACAAGCAATACCCGACGTTTACAATTCGCCGGAGTAAGCAAACAAAACTGAATGAAATATCTCAAACAAGTAATAAAAACAGCAAAGTTAACATTGAAATAACATGGCAACACAGGCCATCAAATTGAAGCTAACATTTTACTGTACAAAGGAAAATCCCAGGGGGCGCCGTATAAAGTGAATGAAAAGCATCAAAATTGAATTAACAAACAGCAAGATGCTTAAGAAAAAATTGAATCGAAATATAAATTCAGCTAGCTCAGAATTTAAGTGGCGGGAGCAGAGTCTTAACCCAGGCGTCGCTTAAGGGCACATAAGTCTGTTAAAATCCACTGGATAGTGACCGTCGTTTCTGGTACATTACCATAGAATCATCGCCGTGATGGTGAGCGACAAACACAATGCCACTGCCGCAATGGAAGCTAAATAAGCGGCTACGACCGCGTTATTAGCATAACTTCCGAATAATGGCAAGCACGCCACTCAACATCTCGCTTTCCCAAAGCAAGAAATGATCAACCACAATGATCATCAGAGAGCGTGCCGGCTAGCACGTCTGTTCACCAGCTCGTCTTGGACCCAAGTCACGTCCGTTCATCAGCTCGTCTTGGACAGAAGTGACGTCCGTTCATCAGCTCGTCTTGGACAGAAGTGACGTCCGTTCATCAGCTCGTCTTGGACAGAAGTGATGTCTAAAAATGGCTCCTTCTTCTTCCTCGGCTAGTTGCTCGCCACATGTAAAAGAACTCCACGGAATTAGTATTGTAGACCCCAATAAGTGTTCAGGATTGGCTATCTACACATTTCCGTCGTCACGTGTTTAATATCATGCGTCGCATTCGCCGTCTCCTTCGCGCGTTTCCTACGTGGCCTTCGGGGTAGTAGCGGGGTAGGGGGTAGGTCACCGCCCGATTTCGAACGGGACTCAAGCCGGGCTGTCCCGGCGCCATCGAGTCGCCTCGCCTGCTCCATTGTTCCTCTCTCAACCGCCGAAATGGCAGTTTCTAGCCTTCGATATTCAACCGTTCTACGCCATGCGTTTACAGAAAAATTGATTTACAATAAAATATACCTTTGGCCGCCCTGGTTTTAAACATACATTTAACCTATCCAGACAACCCTCATTATTTACAATTAATTACACGTTGCAAGACTAAATAATTAATAAATTTGAATATAACAAAAAAAAGGAATTATGAATATAATTAATAATAATTTAATTATATTCATTGTGGGTGACGCTGTCACACCACAGTACCTGCACGGAAAATTCCGCTCAGTAATCGTTCTACAGCTCGTCATTGACACCAGAGAATCATTGTCTATGTTTCTCCAAATACTCGACGATTAAAAAAGTAATACTACAAATCTTCACGACAATACTATTTAGACTGTTACTCTACAAATCATTGTAAGGCAGAAATTCTTAAGGTTTGCTTTTTTTGGCGAGAATGATATTATTAGCGTCCTTCATGGAACTACAAGAGTTTATAGTTTGATGTCAGTTGGCGTCTTTATAGCAAGTGCACAACACAATGCGGATTGTACTATTGAATTTGCTGTAAGTCGGTATGTTAACACTATTCAACGTGCGTTTCGCCGCAAATATGGAATTCGTCCTCACAGTAGATGGAGTATCGAACGTTGGTTTCTTAGGTTTGCCGTTGTTTCGTCTATTTAATGACTATTTTTGACCATGCGAAAATAAATGTGAAAATCAATCTTATATATTTCTGGAACTAAGTGCTATATTATGACATTTCTAGTGAACTTCTACAGTATTCATAGAAACAAAAGGAAAATATAGCTTTATAAAATCATACGTAGTGATAACAGTATATGTTTCACGACTGTTGTAATTACTGTTTTAGCATCTAAAAATACGGCTCTGATAAGGTTTATAATTACTCAGCAGCAATTGATTACATAATTTTGAAAGAACGGAGGCTTTTCTGATGTGTAAACATAAGTAGCGTATCAAGTAGACGCGAAGTTTCGAAGCTGATCTACTTCATGTTCCAGCCAAGATTTTACTAATAATAAATATATAACCGTGGAGAGACTTAAAAGAGAATGTATTGCAGTTAACTTTTGGTACTAACTAGGTGAAATAGCTTCATAATCTTGTCGAGAGTTTGTAAATAATTGTAGCGTCAACATTTGAACAAATAAGGCACTGGGAACTAAAGGAGTAATTAATAACAGCAAAGGGAGAAGCTTAGTGCACATGAAAAATGTTATGTCGGTGGTGGGGAGGGGGAAACTGAATGGTGAAATGAAAATATTCTGTGGATATGTCAGGAATCTGAGAGGAAGTGAGGCGATTAAAACAATCACGGAAGGGTGGAGAAGAAATTGTAGAAGATGCGAAAAGGAGAAAAAATTAAATAACTGGTTTGATGAGATCATTAGTGAATCTCATACAGGGATAGTAGGGGAATCATTGGACCAAGAGGTTTTCCAGGGATGTAAAAATGAGGGGGCTATGAAATTAAATACAGTCGCTGAAAATATTGTAGAACAACCTGTTAGATTCCTTTTTTTAAGGCATAGTATAGATAATAATATATCAGATTTGTTAAACTTGTGTAGCTACATTATATAGTAACAAGAAATATTATTTAGAAATGAGTTTGGAAAAGTCACGCATACCAAAGATGTGGAAATGCGTCGTGGTATTGTCGGTTCATGAAGGATAGGAGATACATGGTGCTGAGAACTAAGGACTAGTAATGTGACCACCCTGGCAAGTTATTCAGCCACGTCACCAATGTCAGTGCATAATGGCAAAATTATAATCACCAAGCAAAAAACAAATATAATCTTGCGATGTGGTAACCGCAGACCGCCAAACAATAATAACCACTTAAAACTTTTAGATTAACGGAGTAATGCCGTTTCAAAACGCTGGTACAAAATTCGAATGAATATTAAAACCAACACAGAAAACTTATTTACTTACAGTTGTCAGACACTAAGAACAATCTCTCGTAACAGCTAAATTAAAAAAAAAATATGCATGCTTACATATATACAAAATTAACTAATTCTACGCTTAACCGTTTATAAATAACTTTTCTCCTCTTTTTGGATGAACTGTTTTTATTTTCTCTCTAAGGAGTCCACAGCCTTTAAACTGTAACATTTAACAAATTATTGTCATTAGTAATTTAGGAAATAAATTTTACCATCAATTCTTGAAATATCTTTTTACAGTTCTGAACTTTTGATAGTTCTTTTATCAGTTTAATCTTTCAGTTTATTGTCCAGATTTTAACTTTGCAAACTATTATTTAATAGTCAAAAAACAATCACTATTTCCCTCGTTCTGTCGATTTGTATTGGGAATTGCAGTCCCAAGAAGGTAAATGAATCTGGTATAAGCCTACTGTGATTCCTGAAGATTACAGACTCACCGCTTTTGATCAGAAGCTTTCCATTTCGTTGTAAGGTGGTATGTATCATAATAACCATCAAAATTTTCTGAGTAAGGGTCACCAATAATGGGTGGTTAATTATTCCTGGAGCTGTAGCCAATTGAGTAGTTGATTGATCCTTTCAATATTTCCACACCAAAACGAGTTAGCAGCATGTTAGGGATGAATGTCCTAATTCATCACGAATACATTTTAACTGTCCCTCATTTAAATCCAAAGATAACTAATTATTACATCAGCCAAAATGAAAGGAACTATTGTTACTGAAAAATTATAAGCACTGTTCTGAATCGCTCAATTTCTTATGTAAATCTGCAACGATAAAAAAATAATAATAATAACCTTCAAGAAGAGTAATATAGCTTTACTTGTTGACTTAATTACTGGGTAATATTCACAAATAACAATATCACTGAATCTCACCATAGCACAGAGCTTCAGTATCTCTCAACATACAGCGCTAGATCCTCTGCTGATAATCGCTCAGAAACAAAAGACCTTAACACTATTTGTAGCTACTAACTTATGCTACACCCAAAGACTGCGCACACTACTAACTGTGGAAGCCTGCGATGCAATAAATAAAAAATAATAAGATCAATACAGTCTTTTATAAAAATGAACAATTAATTAATGAAAACAAAATGTAGTATTGTCACAAGCCGGAGTATCCACCCTAGTTTGAACCAGATTTTTTAGAACATGAGGTGTTTATCATAAAGGTGTAATGTTAGTGTTACCATCTCCCTATATATATATATATATATATATATATATATATATATATATATATATATATCGCACGCTCGGTCGCTCTCAAATTTGAGATGGGTAACATACCCACCAGTAATTTCCGGGGTGGGTACTGCTACCCATCATATCCATGTTATCCACCTGCCCTGCTTCAGTGAAGTTGAAGTGCCTCTAACTTTCAGCACATCTGTTGTTATTCCTCATTGGTAGGTACTTCGTGTTTTTTCAGTTGGAGCAGAGCAGAAGCCAGTGTTCCTGCTGAATGCGACGCTGATGATCCCGAAGGTGGTGGTGCGTCCTAGTGTGGAGGAGGTGCAGGAGTCACTGATGTCTGCGGGAAGACACATATCTGGTGTCGCAAAGGGCGTCGGCCAGTGGACCGGCGGGCAGAGTCAGCAGGTATGGCTTCACCCGCCAGTATCTCAGTTTCTAACCATCATTGTAAGTTGAACCGTTCACTTTGGAGTAATGTTGTTGGTGTTTAGATTAACAATGTAACTTCTTTAAAATTCTATTAACATATTTAAATGCTAAAGGAATTTCCAATAACGAATTAACAAACAGAGATAAATACTCTACAAAAATTAATTTCTTAATTGTTTCAGAGGCGAGGAACATTTCTTTAATTTCATGAGCTAATCACCTTTAGTGAACATTTTCTGCAGTTTAATCACACATTTCGGTTGTTATTAATCTGCCTGAATCAACGTATAAAGAAAGTAATCTCTTTAACATAAGGATTTTAGAAATTACCAGTGTATACTTAATTCGTTTCTTAATGTATTGTCGTCCAGTTTCTGTAAACGAAAACACGATAGATAAAACTCGTAAACCAGTGTTTTTTTGCGGTTCCGATTTAATGTAACAATATTACTAAGAAATTTATCACAAAAATTTGTTTTTCGTCCATGGTGAGAGATTAATAAAATATATTTTTTAAAAATATTTGTTGGGTGATAAAATAATAGAGCAAAATGAATTTTTCATATCATACTTACACTGATCAGCCAAAACGTTATGATATAAACCCGTCCAGGCGATAGCAGAACTATCTGACGACGAATGACTGCTAGTCAGACATACGCACGGTGCATGTAGTTTCAGTGAGCGTCCTATCTGTTTTAGAATTGGAAGGCGCGCGATCTATCTGAGTTTGACCGCGGGCAGGTTGTGATGGCCCGTAGGCTCGGCAGGAGCATTTCGGAACTGCACGACTTGTCGGGTGTTCGAGCAGTGCTGTGGTGTTTTCAACAAGTCGCGAAACGAAGGTTAAACCACGTCCAAACCTTGAAGGGTTGGATGGCCACCTCTCATTACAAATATTGGACGTCGTAGGCTGGGCAGACTGGTAAAACAGGACAGGCGGTGAGCTGTGGCGGAGGTGACATCAGACTTTAATGCTGGGCAGAACGAGTGTGTTCGAATACACAGTTCACCGAACACTCCTAACGATGGGCCTCCGCAGCCGACGACCCATGCATGTGACAATGTTAACACCACGACATCGGCAACTACGACTGAAATTGTCACGCAACCATCGTCACTGGCGCAGTAGCAGATCATTGTATGGTCTGATTATTCCCCATGCCCTCTTCAACATGCCGATGGGAGGGTGCCAATCCGTCGTTTTCCAAGGGAACAGCTTCTTGACACTTGTACTGCAGGATGGAGACAAGCTGGCGGCGGGTAAATTATGCTATGGGGAACATTCACGTGTGCATCCATGGGTCCAGTGAAGCTTGTGCAAGGCATCATGACGGCCAATAAATATCGTACAACTGTTTCACACCACGTACCCCCCTTCATGACGACCATGTTTCAGAGCGGCATTGGAATTTTTCAACAAGATAATGCGCCATGTCACAAGGCAAGGAGTTTGATGGGGTGGTTCGAGGAAAACAGTGGCGAGTTGCAATTGATGTGGTGGCCCCCCAACTCGCCAGATCTGAACCCGATCGAACTAATCTGGGATGTGATTGAACGTGGCGCTAGAGCTCATCGCCCCCCTCCCGGAATTTACAGGAATTTGGTGTGTACCAAGGCCTCATTGCTTCCATCCCAAAACGCGTCATCGCTGTTATCCGTGCCAAAGGCGGACATACTGGCTATTAGATAGGTGGCCATAATGTTCTGGCTGATCAGTGTATTTAGTGCTACGTTCCTTCCAACTATGTGGCGTCAACATTCAGAAACACTACATAATGCTGTCGTAATTAAAGTTTTCAATGCATCAAAGAAAGTGAAAAGTTTCCTAAAATTTTGGCGTGGTAGTCCTTGACAGTGAGATGGATCTTTAAAAATTTAAAAAGGCCTCAAGTTCAGTCCATACTTTTCTACTATATAATGTAACACTCAGTTTTTTAAACTTGCTATCTGAAGTAAGTTGGGAATTTACTGATATGATTAGCTTTCTGCACAGTGCTACAAACAATTAACAGGTCGTGTTGAGTATACCACTTCAGTTCTTTTCAGGGTTTATATGCGCTTTTTTGTTATAAAAAAACAAGAAGTATTGTAAAATTTGTGTTAAATATAGAGACTAACAAATTTTTAGTTTTAATCGTTTGTTAAATTTTAGTTTAATGAAAAAATTAGTTTCAATGGTAAGCAATTAACGTAAATAAATGCGTAGCGAAATGATTAACTAGTTCAAAGTAAACCTTCCGATAAACTGTATGAATTATGTTACCATGTTTCCTATGGCATTAATATGGTAGCAAGCTGTGTGCTCTTTTTTTTAAAAAAATAAATGCATTACAGAATATTACATTTCCACTAAAACCGCAATGGTCACTATTAAAACTGATAATATAAATTATACTTACAGAAAATGTCAACAGTATCCTACGATTATATTTGTTGTTAACTTCTCGTTACACCTACTTGTTGATTAGGCAATCAGAAGTATTCAATGAATTTTATTGTTAGGTTTGTGAAACGACGGATTTCGGAGAAAGTATAGTATTTAAATAAAATTGTCCAAGCTGCTTGAATGAAAAAATCCTATTGAAGTGTTGTTAATGAAACGCTGGGTAACTTTTGTTAGCGCAATGGAGAGCTGATCTACTACTTAACGGTTTAGTTCCAGTGATATAGAAAGTAATGTTGATTATTTAACAAATATAAATATTATGCTACTACTAATGAAAGAGTTAACAGATGTCTTAAAATCCGGGCACAAATGAAAGTTTTTTCTGAACAAATTAATCATTAATAGAAGGCAATTAATGAACAAATATGTTCTAATACAGTAAGGCCTGTACTAATGATGATGCAGGACTATTCATGTACTGATTTTATAGCAGCATCCGGAGATTAGCGAACCAACGAAAAGATTATTTTCAACTAATGAGTTGTAAGATTGAAGTGTACACCCTTTATCAATGGATAAAGACCACGTGCTTTGCAAAGTTTTACTAGAATGATGCCTTAAGGATCTCTGTTGTATTCTCCTTGCGTGTGACAAATGTAAGTATTTAACAAATTTCTTTATAATTTTGCATGCAGTAGGATATGGTGAGTGTAGTATATTCATAAAGACGTAGTAGTAGCGCTTACGGAATATTGCACGGCTGCTTGTTTGCTTCGCACATCTTTCTCACGTATAACACTGAAAAAATAAATCTTTGTTTTCTGGTGCACAAACTATTGTTGTGTATAATGAACGTATTTACTACAGTATGTTTTACTTTGATGTTTACTTAGATGTATTACTTTGTGTTATAATTACCTATTTGAATGAGATGAAAGTATTGAAACAATATTTTAGCATGAAAATATGATTTTAGTCAGTCTTTAAAATCAGTTGTAATATTCTTACGATCTTATTTCACTATGACACTCAAATTTCTCTAATACAATATTTCATCAGCTAATGCTGTATTTGATTTTTATCAATGATTTATTACTTCTTATTACTGTCTCTCCTTTATTTATCATCACTTCGTACTTTCTTACACATGTATCTTAGCATTCCTTCCTAAGTGTATGCCACTTCTCTGGACTTATATTACAGACTACAAATTATAATGAAGTGATCTGTGCCTTTCATTTAGAAATCTAATGTTAAATTAAAATTCAACACTGAAGTACTCTACTTAACAGTTAGAGATAGTAGCTTAACAGATAACTTTTGACACTGCTTGTTCCTCAGTATTTGCCGTAAGGCAGGTTAACCATGGTCATTCCACATGGTGAGTCATAGCACGCACTATTATAGAAATTTTAATGTGGCAGTATCCCATTACTTTTCACATATACTGGAAGGAGGTTTTTTTTGTTATACGCCTGAGAAAAGTGATAAGTGTATTTTTGTTTGTTGCAATGTGTGGGTTATGAGACGGAGATTGAGTACTGTCACAACATTTCCCTTGATGATTGTACAAAACTTCCTAAAAACCGCAATCAGGACGGTGGGTACGCGGGGACCAGGACTTGATCCTGGACTGGTTGCACATTACCTCCACGATCCAGTGTGGAGCCACACTGGCTGGTATCGAAACTACTAGAAATGAACAACTGTAGCTCAGAATCGAAGATACCATGATCCATACAGCCACGTGTAAAAACGATGTAATGTCTCGTTCAAAGTCCTCAATCTTTTGCTGGTGAAGTTTTTAATTCTAAATTTTCTTGAACCACAGATGTCAGCCATTTTGTAGTTTGAAGACCTTTAATCTGAAGAATTTTGTTATTCCTTGAACTTACCCTGCTATTGCAGGGGTTGGATATATATTTATATGCGACGTACTGGTATCTGGTCCTATGGTCACAGAGCCCGGCGAATCCTAGGGTTCAAAGTTGTTTCGCCATCTGTGTGCGAAACGTTTAACTATGTTCAGTGTGCGCCAAATGTATTTTTGTTTATATAATATGTTGTTTATGGGGCGAGAATTGGGATCCGGCGGACGGTCTGTGTGAACCAGGAATAGATCCAGCCCCATCATGTCCTCCTGATCCAGCGCTCGAGTCACACTGGCGGATTTAGTTTGAAGAAAATTATTTACAAAATTTGTCGCAAGAAAGGAATGTTCAACCTGTGATCTTACACGTTCAGTTTTGACTGATGTGTTAAAATTAGAGAAGAGTAGGACGCGTTTTGTACTTACGTGATTTCCTATTTTCCCCAATCTGTGACACAAAATCTCTTTCCAGATTTCTTGTGTTCATCCTCTTTCTATAGCACTCTTACAATTGTATGGCCAAACCAAACAACTATGTATGTAGAGAATTGTTATCGGCTAAATAATGGAGAGATATTATTGAAACACCAAACATATTGCTGCTATCAGTTTTTGAAAAGCGGTTAATGACATTATTTCAGTTATATCTGAATGCTGCAGTCCGGCGCAAATAATCACGGAGTAGATTGAGGTTGAGCCTTACTCTTCCCGGGAGGCTAGTTGTGTTACTATGTGTCTGCGAATAGTGTAACTATGTTCTGTGTAACCTAATCACATTATTCCTTTGTGTAATGTTTTGTTTATGAAGAGGAGATTGGGTACCATCCCGGCATTCGCGATGGTGATTGTAAACCTCAATCAGGATGGCCGTTATGCGGGGATCAGGACTCCATCCTGCCTCGGAATACCTCCCCTATCCATCAATAATTACTGTGCATGATAATTCAAGCATCCATCTTCCAAATTTATTCTGAGATGTTATCTTATTACTTTGATGCATAAAATGAATCAGATATCAAGAACAGGGTTTTTTTTTTTTTTTGCTCAACTGCTCATATTGTTTGTTTTGATATTATTCTGGAAGAAACAGAATCAAGTATTTAGTTATACGAATGAGTCTTAATATAAAAAATGCAAAAAAATCTTACAAATCCGTGTCTATTGAAGGGGAATCATGTGGACTTTTACGTAATGCTTCAGCATGTTGGATACCTGTTATGGTTAGATAAATAGTGTGTAAAATAACGGGTGTTTCGTACCTCAAAATGTAGGTCAGATGAAAGTCATAAATGCAGATTTTTACAGGAAGCAATTCATTTTGTAATGTATCTGTTAAGAGTTTGTGTTAATTAAATTTCTTCTTTTTTTTGTCTTTTTTTGTAATCGTTGAAGTTTGGAAATAAATTTGAGACTTATGTGAACTGTGGATATAGCAGTGTTAGTATTTTACACTAAGAAAATCCCACTCCCTCCCTTCATAAATTATTTGAATAATTGTATGCTCTTCATAATGAATTATGTAAAGAAATAATTTTAACGATAGCAAAATTAAGTACAAAGAGGGTACACCTCAATATGCATAGATAGTTTGTAATTAATATATGAACTACTGGCAGGGGATGTTATTACCTTGGTTATCTTTCTTTATTCAATTTGCTAAACACCAGTGGGAAAAAACCAGCTACAGCATTTGTTAAATATCTGTCTTCTCTCCTGTTACTCTAACCTAAATATTTGTCGTGAAGTAATAGTGCGCTATTTTTAACTATCAGAAATGTTGACTACATTTTTCCTAATGAATTTTCGAACAGTTTTGCTCCTGTCTTTTTAGGCTATGGAACGCATTCATCAAATCTGTACGATCTGTGATAGTTAAAGCTGATTCTCACAAATCATGCGTCATATCTTTTAACATGTTCAGTGCCTCCACTAGCTTAGGACCCTCTAATGCTTATCACTAGCAGTAGCTTAATGGGTTTTTTTTTAAAAAAAATTCGAACAACGAAATCAGCTCTTTGTTTTTCACACAATTCCTGAATTACGATGTTGCTACCTTATGATCATTCAGTATTACATCCAGATAAATGGCCCGGTATATCATAATGCGATACATTTTTAACAAAGACATTCTCGAAAAAAAAAGAATTTTTCTGGTACGCGTAACTCACATTAAATTCAATTTAATGTAATTCCTCATGCCATATCGAGATGAAATTTAGATACCATTTGATTTATTCATGAACAATTTGCTGTTTTTATATATTTTCAATTATCGAGTCATCGGCAAAGAGCCCAATGCTGGTAGCCAAGTTATTGCTGAGTTGTATGTTAAATATGAATGTTTAATACTTCCCAGCGTCACACTCCATGACATTAAAGTGGAAGCACTTATGTAACTCTATTTATAAGCGCCACTGTATTTATTGGAACAGTGCGAATGACAGCGTATAGGTTTCAGATTATGCTGCTTGACATATGCCATCTTTACTAACCATTGAACAGAGTTGCTCACAATCAACTTTTGTTGTTGTTGTTGTTGTTGTTATTTTCGTTGTTGATTTCACAGATTCTGTTTTAAATGTATACGTTACTTTCACAAGTTACATTCATTCAATTTGAACAGAATCGGTATTCATGGATGAAGTAATCATACTGTAAAGAATAATTAAAAGTACAGACATAAAAGTTACTGCTCATATATTCTTAGGCCTGTCTATATACATACAGTAGAGTGAAACGTCATCGAATAGAATGTCGCAAATATCCATATGGTGGTATAACCGCGGAAGAAAGATATAAATGTGGTGTACAGTGTAGTGGTTTTCATTTTTACTAACGTGAAGAGATTGAAAGTTTTTCTGACGTAATATGGCAGACTTTGAACGCAAAATGGTAGCGGCCGCTAGACGCATGTGGCATTCAATTTCTGAAATTGTTTGTGAAATCAACACTGATCGATCCCCAGTGTGCCGTGGGTATATAATTTCCCGTATTACCTCCCACTATGAACAACGCAGTGACCAACCATGACTACTGTATGACCAACACCAGCGACGTCTGCATCGATATGCCAGTGTTAAAAGACAGGCAACACTTTGTTAAAGAATTTTAACAGTCAATGTAGGACGTATTAAAGAAGTGTCTGTGCTGGCAGTGCAGCAAAATTTGGCGTTGATGGGATGTGACAGCAGAAGTCCGACGCAAATGTCTCTTCTAAAAAAACGCCACCGGCTGCAGCGCTTCTCCTGGGCTCCTGAACATATCTGTTGGAACCTTGATCTAGGGAAAAGGGTTGCGTGGTCAGATGAGTCACAATTGAAGATCATAAGAGCAGATTATAGGTTTCGAGTGTGGCTCCAAACCCCCCGAGGCCATGTAGTAGAACTCCAATTATCCGAATCAATTGGGACTGGACCCCATTTGGATAATCAAAAATTCGGATAATTTGATTTTTCCGAAAAAGTGTATATTTTAATTAATTACTGTATGTATGTTGAAAATGGGAGAAAAAACTATGTTTAAAGAAAAAGAGCTTTTAATTAATCAAATAAAAAGGCAACACTTTTGCGTGTTAATTGTACTTACAAGTGCTGTGCATTAGTACAGTATGTACGTACCGTCCCGTAAATAAAAGTCATTGCTTGCTGAACATCTCGGTCAAAGTAAGCTGTTTGACCATATTCATCCGTTTCCGGGCAGCCAAGTCGCGCATCCGCTTGACAGTGAGAAGTTTCATGTGGTCACACGGGCTGACGCTCCATCCACTTCAACGCAGTTTCAAGGCCGACAAATGCTTGACTACTGATGGTCCCGTGTCTGCTTCAACTTCGACATTAAGGTCATCCTCTTCCTTCTCACACTTTGAATAAGTTCATCATCATTCAGAATTTCATACCCAGGGTCTGACGAATCACACGCCACCCACTCTCCTGTACCTTCAGCACTCACTTCTGAACATCCAGGAAGTTTCAAAAGAATGTTTCTTAATTCCTCAAGTGACACGTCATCCCCATCTTCTCCTGTCTCTTCCCTTTCCTTTTCTTGAGCTTCGGCTTTCTTTTTCTCCGTTTCCTTCTCTTCTTCAGTTGGTATGCCCTTTACCTTGTTCTATGCACGTCTTAATGTGACTGCCTTAAGCGATTCCGACATTCAGTGATTCGGATAGTAGGAGTTCGGATAATTGGAGTTCTACTGTACTAAGGTTGTCAGAAAAGCTCTGTGGTAGGTGGGGGTGGCTCTATCCTGGAATGGGCTGTCTTTACATCGCATGAACTGGGACCTCCAGTGAAACTGAATTGACCATTGACTTAAAATGTTTATGTTCAGGTAATTTTAGACCATTTGCAGCCATCCATTGCCTTTATGTTCTCAAACATTGATGTATTTTTCCAGGACGACAATGAGTCACGTCATCAGGCCAAAATTGTTCACGACTGGTTTGAGGAATATTCTGGATAATTCCAGCGAATTATTTTGTCACCTATATTGCCAGACAGGAATCCTGTTGAACATATCAAGGATATGATCGAAAAGTGAGTTCGTGCACGTCTTGCCCTAGCAAAACTTTCGCAATTATGGATAGCTGCAGAGGATGTGGGCTGAATATTTCTTCAGAGAACTTCCAGCGACTTGTTCAGTCAATGCCACGTCCGACAGCTACACTTCGCAAGGCAAAGGGGTGTTACATACAATATTATGAGGTTTCTTATGATGTATATATCAGGTGGAAAGCGAATGGAATGTTCAAACATTACATACAAATAAAAAAAATGGGTTTGTAATTTTACGTTTTATAGTTTCTGTTTTAATCTTTCTTTCCGTGCATATTATCCTTCTGTGGATTATTTTATTCAGAGAAAATTATTTTAAATAGAACAATATCGCAACTGGTTTAAGTTGTTTCAAATACTTAGTGTCAGATGCATGGAATTTTTACGGGTGACTTAACAGTATATTAACTTACCTTGCCGTGAGAACTGTATTTGAAATCAGCTCTTAAACAAATCCGACGTGCGTGTTGGGTGAGTGGTAACGCTCTGCCTCGCATTCGGGAGGAAGTGGGCTCACAACACAGTCGCGCCATCGAGATTTTGGTTTTCCATGGTTTCCCAAAACCACTCTAGGCGAATGCTGGGATGGTTTCTCTCCTCTCCTTTCTCGTCTCTAATTATCTCGACGTCGGCAACGTGTAAAGACATAATAAAAAAATTAAACACCTTCGTAGAGAGATTGCCACAAAGATAGTTGCACTTTCTTGATGTCTTGAAATGCATTGTTGTTAACATTCCGGCGGAAATTCTGGTAGCAGTATCACTAAAACTAAAGAAAATAGGTCATATGGTTACCTGAATTTGGTGTCACATTACTATTGATCATATAAGTAATCTCGTAAAATATACATTTAGTATTTCCCACAAAAACATTTGGTTGAAAGTAAGTTCGTAGTGCTTACTCATGGTGAAAAGGGATTTATTTGAAGCTTATTTAAGATTAATTGCACTTTAAACTACGTAATATAGTTGACAGAGGCGGATCATCTTGTACCAACAAATTTAAACAACTCTCATTCTATCCCGATGGACTCCCTGAAGCTGGAGAATCACTTTGCTTTTTGAAAGTGAAAGCATAAACATTAAGTTAATTATGCAATGAAATTCTCGTCGTAAATAGCATAAATATTTTAAATTTTCTTCTCTGTAAACCTGAAATAGTAGAAAATGTCAGTATTTTTAATTTTTTCGGTTTCACTTCATGTGACTTAGCCTGTAATAGCACTAAAATCTTCAAATCTGCAAAATTCAAGACGTATTCCCAAACTCAGCACTAGCGTTTTCATGCCAAAAGACGAACGGCACGAACCAGAATGAATCTTATAATCACGATTTTAATTCCAAAACACAAACCATAAACAAACTTGCAGCAAATCAGTGATGCCATGCAAAAAACAAACGCTACGTAAAAAAATGAATCTTATGATTATAAAATTGATTCCATACCATGAACGATAACCAAAATTCCATCACCTTGGCGTCATGTCAAAAACGAGTTTAGATGAACTGAATATTCACAAAATTAATCCCAGAACACAACTGATAAACAAGCTTTCAGCACTTCAGTGTTGCCATGCCAGAAACGAACACTAAGAACTTAAATAAATCATAAAATCACAAAATTCATCCAAAACACAAATTATTGACAAACGTCCAGCACCTTAGCGTTGATATATCAAAAACAAACACTACGGACTTAAATGGATTTAAAATTAACAAAATTCATCCCAGAACACAATTTATTATCAAACTTTCAGGCCGTCAGTGTTGCCATGCCTGAAACCAACACTAAGAACATATAAAAATTGGATATTCACAAAATTCATTCCAGAACACAATTGATAAACTTTCAGCACCTCAATGTCGCTATACCAGAAACGAACACTGACGATTAAATGAATCTTATAATCACAAAATTAATTGCGAAACAGAAATGATAAACAGACTTCCAGCACCTTTGTGTTACAATGTTAAAAACAAAAGCTACGAACTTTAATGAAACGTATGTTCACAAAATTCTTCCAAGAACGCCACGAACCGAGTTAGGTGTCAGAGAAGTGGCATGCCCAGTTCTTCTGCTCTGTCCCTCGCGCCTGTGAGTTCGCCTGGCTTCACTGCGTGTGCGCTGCGTGTAGAGGTCCGGCTGGCGGAAGCTGGCCGGGAAGCAGTCGCACGCCGTGCTTGACGTCGTATCCCGGCTAGAGCAGGCGGCGCGGCTGCCGGAGGACGCCAAGGCGCGGCGCCGGCGTCTCTACCGCCTGGCGTCCGACGACCGACCCAGCTTCCCGCAGCAGGCGCGCAACTTCTACAGCCACGTCATGGAGAACAAGGAGGTCGTCAAAATGCTCTCGCTGCTTTCTACCTGCACGCATCAAGTGCGACAGGTGCGCAGCAAATTTTTTGTATAAATTTACTTTAAAAATGCAAATGTTAATATCTAATTAGTTCTGATTTCAATAAATTTTCGCAACTTTTTACGAACACGTAAAATTTATTCATCTTCTTGACCATACAGTACGTTGTATTACCTGCGACCATTCACTAATTATTAGGAAAGCTATAAGCCATACATGGAATTTTGGAACATCTCATCCACTGCACAAAGATTTTGATAAATCTACGATGGATTCACATCCACATCGTTGTACAAATGCCTCTATAGGAAAAGGCACTCTTACCCAGTTATCGTCAAATCTGATGTATAAAAGGTTCACATCACTTGACATCTGAAGATTTAATGCTGTATACTCATACTGTGATAGATCCCTGGACGTAAGTTCTTTTCTGAGTCTACTGTCACCAGTTTGTAATACATGAAGTGTATATGAGTAAGATTATGTTGACAAAACGAATATTCAACTATATCACTAAATTAAAGGCAATAACAAAATATGTTGAAGAGACAAGGTATGGAAAAAGTTTAGATCCATGGATATGAGATTGAGAACCGAAGAGTGTTTCAAACTAAAATTGATAAAGTCAAGGGGTTCCACGAACAACGAAAAAGGCGGAGACCATGTGGTCTGAAGAAGGAAAGACTAACCTGAGTGAAAGAATTAAAAAATTTTAGGAGGAGAAGAAAAGGATAATCAGTAAACTAGTTACTTCCCGTGGTCCGGAGTAGGCCAAAATCGAAAGAAGATGAGAAATATTTAGATATTACAACAATTGTTTACTTGTATTGCTGGGTTCTTAAATCATACTCTATCTGAAAATAAAATGATAATTTGCATATAGTAAATAACTACCACACTTCCAGAATAGAGTTATTTGCCGATTTATTCGCATTTTATGAAACCGAAAACTTCCACGCTACAATTGTCTCCAGACGCTATGGCCTTACGACACACAAAAACATACGCCGAATAACGTACTAAACTTATCATAACCGGGGAACAGACAGGACTGTAACAACCCCAGAGCAAAACCCGGTGTTCAAGCTGTTATGTAAACAAGTATTTGACTATACCAATGGACCAAAACTGGAGACAGATGGAAGCGAGGCCTTATGAATTTCTGTCCATCGAAAGTACCAGTCTGGTCCTTCGTGGCTGCTAATGCGGATTAATTAACCCCCTGCACTCTCCAAGAAGAATTATTCTGCAAACAGAATACATTTGTCAGACTGACTCTGATCTCCACATCTGTAACTTAACCTGAACCTTGAATGGGGACCGAGACTGATTGGTGAGCGGTTAACGCTCGGGTCTGACATTCAGGAGAACGTCGGTTCTAATCCCCGTACTGCCATCCAGCTTTAGGCATGGTTTCCTGAAATCACACCAGGGGAAGGCTGAGATGGTTCCTTCAAAACGCCAGGCCGAAATCCTTGCCGTTCCTTATTCCGAGCCCTATCCCGCCTCAAATAACCTCCTTGTAATGCACTAATTAATAAAATAAAAATGAAAGATGAATGGAGAAAGGGAAGATGGCCACTCCCTTTCCCTTTGAAATGTCTTCTCACGAGGCCCCAACAAAAATATCTCTAAATCTGACCGCAATTTTCAAACAATCATCTGTATTAAATTTCAAAGCACACATAAAATACTACTATACATATTTGATAACTGTTTGGAATGAATCGCTTAATATACAAAACGTTTATTCTCTAATTTTTCTTCTCCTCGTCTCGTCACTGTGTGATATAAGAATTCTACAAAGGAATTTTCTTCTGTTTCTGCATCCTGATGCTTGGTCTCAGATGTTGTTATTACACAAAATATTCGCGTCAAGATGTAATATCACACTATTTCAAACGTCGTTTTAAATTTATATACTGTTACAGATAAGTCTTAAAGTAGATTATTTCCTGAAAATTACATGATCTGTTGTTTGCCTGTAATGATTGCAGGATGTTTTTTATCACAAATATAACATAATATAATTAGTGCAACAGAAACACGAAATCAGGTAGAATGGATTGACAGCTATACAGTGTTGCTCTCTAACGTAACATATATTCAGAGGAAATGTAAGAAATATTTGATGAAAAAAATTTGTTGGCACTATTAATTTTTTATCTTCCTCTTAATCAAATGAATTTCTTTCACATTGTATCAGGGAAGCTTTCGCTCATTTCAGCTGTACAACCGTGTGCTGCAAAATTTGATAACACTCAACCAACAGTGTATTTACAAAATGGGATAAACCATCTTTGCCCAGTGCAGTTGTTATTCGCTATTAATCGTGAATACTTAATTGAACTCACTGATTTTTATTTTTCGTGTTCAGTGTTCATTAGCTAATGGTTATTCAACATCATCGGTATGTATTTTGTCCACTGTCCAATCTGTTTTACTAACGGTATGGTTGGAAGTTACCGACAAGTGTTTTATCAGGAGCTGAGCGCTTTCCTGGAGCGGTGGCGCCCCTACGAGTCGCTATGGCAGACGGAGCGAGGGAAGCAGGACATGATGGTGGCAGGACTCGCAGAGTTCGAATCGGCTTTGCGGCGACATGGAGAGCTCGAGGCGCAACTCAGCATAGAGCCAGACATGCATATCTTCGGCGCTTGTCTCGCAGTCTCTGCAGGTGCAACCCAAACCTCTCCGACTAAATATGTTAATTCTCGAAGATATACAGGTCTGTCTGGTCGCCGAGTGGGTATTACTAACCGCCAGAGTACTTAAAACTTCCTCACAATTATGATAAGTAGCTCTTAAATTATAACTTTTAACGTTACTTCACTCCACCAGAAAAAGCACATTACCAAACTACATCAAACTCTTTGTTAGGTATCATTTAGTTCACCAAAAGCACTCCCACTAGCTACCTCCAGTAGTAAAATATTCTATTCTTATGCTGGAAGAGTAATTGTCAACTTGAAGGAATTTTCCTGTAATCTTTCCCACAATGAAAATTCACCATAAAGATAATTTTAAAGTGTATTTATCATATCGGGAAACGTTTATTTTAAGAGATATTTTGATTTTTTCACGTTTTGAAACACGCGATCAGAAAAGTAAAAATCTAAGATTTGAAATATCTTTAAATTGAGTAAAGCTACAGCTGACGTTTTATCACCAGCTATAGTCAGCATTGTCCCAAGTATTTTGGTAGTAAAATTAACTGATTTGGCAAAGTTTAATTAGCAGTTTTAATTAAGAGAAAAAATAAACTTTTTAACTAAAAGGAATATTAATTTGAAATTTATGTCAGTAGATAGCCCAAATGAAGGCGATTACGAACATATAGTGGTTTTGGTAAAAAGACTAAATATTTGTCTAGTAATTAAGTTTTTAAAGATAGATTGTCGAGGATTGTTGCTGAAGCGCGTAAAAATTCCGCCAAGTTGGTCACATGATGACTTCAATTTTAAGATTATAGAAACCCTTTTGAATTTAAAATTAAATTAAAACATATAGAACATGATGATAGAAAGTCCCTGTAAAAATTTCAAGTTAAACTATTTTGTACTTTTGGAGATATTAATTAAAGAAAAACTTGCTGACGTCATAGGCTCTGAAAAGTCTATAAAAGATGTTGAAGCAGGCTCACATTGTCTCATTCTTTCTCCGGAAAGTGATCGCGCAACTCTGCGCTAGTTAGGGAAGCAAATTGTTCCATGCGGTAGCGGTTTAGGCAAATTCCAACAGTAATACTCAATAATGTTAGGGGACTTTGTGACTTTTTGTCTTCTCGTAGTAATGTGCTTAACCTGTAATCTTCAAAGAAACTGTTGTTCGATGCTTTATTCACGTAACTGGTACCGACAATGTATGAGTGAATTATTATCAAAAATATAAGTATTGTGTTATTCTGAAACTGTGTTAAGTGACTTTGTTTTGATTACCCTTCGCATTTGGGGTTTAATACGAATGCGTGGCGGCCAATCTATTTAATATTTTTGCTATCAGATGGCTACACATGGTCATGAACTTAATTGTTCATAGTTCTGGTGAAAGTGTTGCTTAACGCCCAGTAACACCTCCGCCTGACATCTTACAAAGATTTCAGAGACTTTACTTAATAAGGCTGCCGTTGACTCTGGTAGTAATATTCCAAGTGAGTGCTCTGATGTTCATTTTAATCTTGTTTTGAAAGACCAGTATCCATAAAGCAGAGAATGTTTTTTTGTAATTGGTCCTCTGAAGTACTGTAGAAAGGTAAAAATATAAATGATTTGAAAATAACTATTTCCTGACATTCTTACAGATATAAACACACTGAATTATAAATATACTTAGGAAAAATAATTGTATTCAGGATAAATAACACAGTATACAAGCATCTGAACACAACACTGACAGTGACCTGTACCAGCGATTAGGAATATACGAGCAACTGACATGCCAACAGGCCACGCAATACACACAGGCCAGACATCCAGGAACTTCAACTTAAGATATAAGGAACACATCAGAGCAATAATATGCAAAAGGTAAACACAGATATAATAACATAAAAATATAAAAGTAAATTAGGACGGAACTTCTACAGTCACAAACTTAACAACACAGGTGACACAAAAAGCTGTGTTTAGCATACGAATCAAACTTAGCATAAAAACATTAAGTATACCAACAAGTAAAGCATTTAAAACAAAAATTGGCAAAATGTTCAACAGGTCTGTAAAAATGCCTAAAGCGCAGTACCAGACAGACATGCGAGGATTATCTGTGAGCAAAGTGTATATATATTGAACTGTATATAATAATTGTAATGATACACATTTAAAAACATACATTTACAGCTACTGACGATGTCACACACCATAAGGATGAAACGCGACTGGGTGATTAAAAAAAATATCATTCAGCACGACAATTGTTTATAGATGCCATTTTGTTTAAAAAATTTAGAATTCAGGGACTGTGGAAAAAATGTCGCATAACAATATTAATCCTGTCCTTCTTATTCCTTTTAGTCAAGTCGATCAGGCACTTGGAATACTTTTTTGCAATCTTTAGTTTAGCGCTGGATCGAAGTGAGACAGTAAATCAGCTGTAGTTCTTAAAATAACTGTTGTTATTAAACTGTAATAAAATTACTTGGATATGGCTGCTCACATTTTGTATTTCTGTATTGTGTAGAAAAACTGAAATTTGGACTACTGACAGAGGTGAGATCTTGCACTAACCGCATTGGACAAGTGCTGAAAAAGAAATATCGACGCGAAATGGACTACGTATACGCAGTAATCAGCGAGATGGACAGGAAACTGGAGAGGCCTATCAGAGACCTGGACGACGTGCGCCTGGTGATGGATACACTACGCAAAATACGGGAACAGGAGGTCGACATGGAGCTCCGAATAGAACCTATCGAGGTATGTTCGTATGTTCCCTCAGAACATCACTACAGCTGTATTAAAAGAATGCGTTTGAAACCTACTTTGATTGTATGTGATAACAGTCTCCTTAGTGGCCAGTACTGACGGGTTAGTTGTAACGGGAGAATGCAGGCTCAAATCTGCGTCCTGCCATCTTGATTTCAGTTTCACGAAACACTTCAGCAGAATGCTTGGATGGTTCCCTCAAAAATTCCGAGGACGAATTCCTTCCCGTTCCATATCCCCAGCCGTCTCCTGACGGTAATGACCTCGACATCGACGAGGCGTTAAGTCAAAAAAGAAAAAATCTTATTAGAAAATGTGAGATATATTTATTATTTTGAATATTTAATGGTTATGTAATGCGTTGACTGTGGCACCGTGATGCTGCACAGGGCTAGCTGGTTCAAGTCGTGGCGGTGGAAGGCATTTTCATCATCAGGATTGGCAGGCAGGGTAGGAGAGGTGATGGTGCACAATTCCTAATAACCAGGTTGTGCACCAAAGTCCTGGGTTAAATCCCAAAGCTTTGCTCATTGAGTATGGAGTGAATACATACGATTCTGTTAGTAATGATTAGTCCTTCATATGGGGACGTTACGCCTGGTGGCAGCTTCGGTGTCGTTTGGAAGAGTAGCTTGAAAGGCCAGCACTGAGTTTCACTCTCTCCCTTCTTTCATTTCCCATCCACGACACAAACAACATCCAACACTGAATACACACACCGTCACAGTCATCTGTACATACAACAGTACTAACGAATACTGTTACACTGGGAAAGGCAATAGGAAACCACCCCAGTTCATCTTCCTAGATGCTTCCATGAATGGGAAAATACACCCATGGTAACCGATTACGTCGGGACACAGGCAATTTATTCGTAGAAGAAGAAGATGTACTGCATAATCTAATTACATGTGTATTAAAGTTATGTTACCTGCTGTGTTGAGTTAAGAGTGTTAATTAATTACTTTTTGTACATAAATCACACTACCTCCTTTTCAAACATGTGTTATTAAATCTAATTTTATACATTTCAAATAAGAAACTGGCTTTCTAATCCCTCTGTATTGGAGTTCAGTAAGGCAAGTCATCTTATTAACAAGCATGGCAAAACAAAGGATGATCTACACCAAATAATAAAAATGAAACAGGACAATCGAAACGTTTAGTTCAGTTCTGTGGGAAAAAATAAATAATAACGAAAAACAGTGAAAACACGTATTTAAGTTATAATTGTGAAAACTGTGGTACTACGAAGCAGATACCTGGAATATCAGCATATTAAATCGAAGGACTATTGCATTTCGATAAATGGATTCCCAGAGAAGAATCGGCATGTGATTATGGTGCGAAACAGTGGGGAACGACGTTTATATTAGACAAACAATAGGTATGGAAGAAATAATATGTGAGTTTCAAAAAAAAGCGAGATGATGTTTTTTAGCAACACTTAGACGCTAAATGAAACTCGTAGTCTGTAAATAATATTATAATGCAGCAAAAAAAAAAAGTTGACTTGGAAAGAAATGAAACGATAAGTTTCAGAGGACTCATATATGAGGAATTCGTAGCATAAGAATAATGGTAACTGGAGACGGAAAAATAAAATAATTTCAAATAACAGTTTCGTATTAATAAAGGCTTAAAACTAGGATAATTCGTATCATCCACCCTATTGAAAGTTTATGCAGAAGATTACCAGAAGAACTAAAGAAACGATTATGGTAAGATGTACAGTACATTCAAATTGGGGAAAAAAATCTATACACTTTCATATTTGAAGCTGATCATGTATCCAGCGTAGTGATGCAAACTGAAAAAAAAATGGTTTTTTTTCAGCTTTGTGAAAAACAAACATAAAATAAACCTAGCACCCGTGTTTTTTTTTTTTTTTTTTTTTTTTTTTTTTTTTTTTTTTTTTTTTTAGAAAACAATATATTTGATAAATTATAGTTTTATTTAAGGAACTTCCATTTTACAAGTGTACTGAATCATATAATGTCTCACATAATGATTCATAAGTCTATATATATAGGTAACATAATTTTATTCATCCTATATGTCAGTACCACATTCACTAGTATCAGTACTACCAACACTAGTTCGGTCGGTGTCGGAATTTTCTGTCTCCTCTAACTTCAGAAATAGTTAAATTTTCTTTTACTGGTTGTTCTTGTATTGTACGCAAAAGATTTTGAGATTGCAATTTTGAATTGTGAGTAAAGTACACACTGTACATAAAGACTGCGCCGATAGTTCTGTATTACGGTCTTTTAAGTTTGAATTAAAATCTATTATCATACAAAATAGGAGCTTTACTTCTTTTCAATCGTTTGTTTACACGAACGGTTGCAAAGTAACAATTCATAATACTGACAATTTAATGAGTCAGTACCACTATACTTTGAGAGTTAACAAGTATACGAATATAAGGAAAGCCCAATAAGGCAAAAATCCGTGGATAAATTTTATATTCCTAATTTTTTTAAAAAAAGATCTTTAGGTAATTTTGTAGGGTTGGCAGCACTATTTCAAATAGCAAGTATCAATCCAAACAATGGGGAATGGGGATTCCTTCTCGTGCAACCTAGTCTCTTCGGGAAATCCCCGTTCATAAAGAAAATTTCAGTCAATTTTGCCAATATTTTCGTAATTTTTTTTCCTACCGAACCAGAAAAATATAGTAGATTTTAAACTAAGATAAGTACTTAGAATAAACTCTAAAATAGTCATTTTAAACGATAACTGCCTTACAAATTTGAGATTTAGTAGTTGTGAAAAAAAACGTGTTCCAGAAAAAAAAAAATGGTTTTTTTTCGAAGTTTTTTTTTCATGTTTTTTTTTCAAGCCAGAAAAAAAAGTTTTTTTACAACACTAATCCAGCGCCAACAGAGATATGAGCTGTATTTTTCAAAAAACAGGAGATATACTTGAAATGAGGTCTAGTTATTAATACTAAAAAAAACTGAGTTCCTGAAACTGAAAGGATACCACAAGAGTCTGTAACTATAACAGGCTACAAAAAAGTGTAAATATCTCTGATGTATAAAATCGAAAGTTACGTAGGTGTATATGACATTTATTGAACTGAGCTCAAATAGGGATGCCATATTACACTGCAGTCGATCTAGCTGAATAGAGTTTGCTTCGTGTATTTTTACATCCTACCGAAATAGAAGCATTTGTATTTCGTGATGATCTTAAAAGAACGTTATCGAATTACAAGTATTAAAACAGCTAACTCTTGACAGTATTTCCGTTGCTAGTGAGTAAGCTATCACACATTCTTTTACATGAATAATATTTAAAACAACTGGTATTTCCTCACTGATGCACGATAAATTTCACTAACTGGGAATTAATAAGAACTGAGGAAGTTGAAGAATTAAATTTGATATAGAAGCTTTGAGAAACAAGAAACATGGGGGAAAGTAATCGCCTAGGCAAGGATTTTTTTACACTATGTAAGCTGTTGCGGGTATGTGTACAGACGAGTAGAAAATAAAAATTGTGTTAAACGTTTTATTGGTGAAGAGAAGAGTGTATCGTAGGTGTATGAAAATTTGAGTAAGAGGTATAACATTGAAGTTGATTACGTCATAGAGCGCTAATGACTCCGACGTCGACGCGCCCTTAAACACCAATAACAACATAACAACGTCATAGAATCGAGGAATACTATTGTATTTTTTAAAATATCAGGAATTTACCTACAGTAAAAATGGGTTAATATTCTGTCGCTGGCCTAGGGGTAACTTTCTGTTGAAAAGTTTTGAATAAACCAATTTTAACCAACAGAACTAACCGAACTGGTTCGTATTATTGGCCGAAACTTAAACAGTAGGAAAAAAACTACGAAGATAACAAGTCTTTAGTCAACTGATATGACGACCGTGTTACAACAAACAACATATTTACAAAGCCTGAAGAACAAAACTTAATCTAAAACTGTAAGTAATGATCAGTCGGATGGCAAACAATAATACTATCTGAAATCTGAAAACCTGCTGATTATGTATTTAGAAAGGCTGATGTAGAAGAATAGCATCATCTTAACTCCGACAATACTTCCATATCATGCGACAGCTCTCAAGTTATCGTTCAACGGCACAGTGTTCTCTAAATCTAACACAAACTTGTTTGTAGCCTAATATACTAGATCAAAATAGGAGGAAATCTGCTGTCACTGTTCGCTACAGCGGTAAGAAAGTAGTATTCGCTGTGCTGAGGAATCTTACCATCCAATGTCATGGCACCAGTGAGATTGGTAAGTGGTTTAGCGGGGGATAATGGTCTGAAGTAGACAGATCAGGAGGATAGTGATTACATAACGACGGAACGGTTTCTGGATATTCTCTATGCATGAGATGATATCCATGGTTGGCTCTGCAAGTGGCAATGGTGGCACATATACAACCGCTAAAAGATCTCTAGGTGTTCAGTGATTCAAATTCAAATATATGACCATTGTTCACCTTTATACGATTATCGTAGACAATGAGCTATCAAGGAGATACTGTTCTTCCCTACAACTATTAAAATCGTAAGGTAAATATATGGTTTTCTATATATTTTCAGAAACCCTAAATGCCTAGAATTTTATTGTGTCTGAATAATACTGAATTATTTGAGACACAATAAATGCTCCAAAATTAATTTACAAAAGAATACCGTAATGAGTTATATATAGTATGGTAAAATATTCCTCAGAATAGTCGTAAGTACGTGTAAATGCAGCATGCAATATAGTAGTAGGCATTGTTGCTACAACTAATGATACATGGGCCACTAAGTCAATTGATTGTTCTAACAGTCTAGCAAAAATAACTTTTAAAAAGTCTAATGATCAATTACATTTTTAATCTACGGTTATATTCTATAATTTATTTGCTTGCTGTTTTTCATCATTCCATAAACTGTGAATGAGAAAAACTTTCAAATCTTGTGAAAGGGCATCCCCCGAGTAATAGAATGAAATGCAGAGTTACCCGCAGGAGAGATAATGTTTTAACAACGAAATAATAAGTAATAATCTATTTCTGGTGAATACTTTGTTTCTCCATGGACCAGTTTAATATTAAGTTGATGGGAACATGATTACCATGGTACAAGAATGGGACAAAAGTTGTGTTCAGTGTTTGGTTAATTTTTGAGAGCGATCGATAGTGAGCTGACTACCTGTTTTTTTGTGTTTTTTTGTTTTTTTTTAGGAGTAATAGATTTTCATCCTATTAATATCCGAAGTGTTTCTAAGGGAGATCAAACATAAGGAAAGGTAATGAGTACTGTCATCTGTCTTCAACATTGTTTGCTTTTTGCAATTGTCTTATGAATTGTATTCTGTTTCTGAAGTGTAATAAATTACTGAGCACTGTGATCTACAAAACATTGGTGGAAGACAAGATTACCTATAGATCAAAAATTGGGGGGGCTTTAGAATATCATAAACCGTATTGGTATCAATTGAAACGAAGACTTACAACGGGTATGGAGGGCTGACTTGGCGGTATTGTAGTCCGTTTTTGTGATGATGCAGGAAGCGTTCGGAGTGGTTACTCGGTACGAGCTGCCGGTGGGTCGCGAGGATCTGGAGCAGGTAGACAACCTGCGTTACACGTGGCAGCGCCTGCAGGCACGCGCGTTAGACGTCCACGTGTTACTGCTGGCCATGCAGCCGCACTTCCAGGAGGACCTCAGGGCCAACCTCGAGCGCTTCCGGCAAGACAATATAGACTACTGCCACGAGTACCGCACCACAGGGCCTATGATGCCGGGACTCACGCCTAGGGAGGCCTCCGACCGGCTCATACTCTTCCAGGTATGATATTACTCCTATAATGAGAAATTCAATCAATTTTTCGTATCATAAAATCGTACACTTATTCAACTATTCTGTTAACATATTGCTTTAGTAACAGAGGAAAGCAAGTGAGAGCTCTTAGTCCGTGGACGCTAAAAAATAAACAAAAGATTCACAGTCTGAGATATGGGTTAAGTAAATTTCAGTAATTTTTGTTGAGAACACTAATATGGTGGAAACAGAGAAAAAACTACAGTACACAAACTTTTGTATGAGTTACTGTAATTTGAACGTAATTAAAAGAAAAAGAGAATCATTTATCCTTCATACCATCAAATAAAGGAATGGAATAGGAATAGCGATTTAATTGTGTTATAAATTGATTATCTCCATCTCACCGAAAATAAAAATATCTACTTTTAAAATTGTTTATTTAATTATTGAAGTGCATAATTTAATTAAAACGAAGTGGCTGGATTTTTAATAAAAGCCTCACAGTATTGGTATAAGTATAAAATACTGGTAGATAGGGTAAATGAAAGCGGTCAAGTGTGAAATCTAACAGATTCAATTCATAATGAGTAAAAATATAGCAACAGCAAACTGTAAGTACTTATGAAACAATTTAAGTTAATTGGTAACGAGACTCAAATGGAATTGAAGCGAAAACTAAGCACGTAAGTGAGAAATAATTTAGAAATCATCACAGGCCAGATAATTAGATTTTTTCCGAATGAAGAAACATGTTTAAGTTACAAGATATGTGGTTACAGTAGTTTTTTCTTTGGTTAGGTAGCTAAAGCTATCACATTTAATTACAAAAATGAAAGATGCTGTGTAATTTAGATCGATATTAAATAGATAAATTCATATTGTGCAATAATTTTACAGAGATTCTGAACGAAATTGTTTTCTTGGTATTGTACTCCTCGATGTAAGATTCTTCAGCTATAAACCAGGTTATTTGATGTCAGAGGTAAACACGCCTCTTCAGCCTAAGAGGATATTATATGGGTAAAAGAAATAATTGAAATCCAGTCAACCGAAAGAGTCGTCCTTCAAAGTCCTTCTCCACACAAGAAAAATATTAACGAACATTGGGTTAAGCCATTTCATTAATTGGAATAGTATACTTTTTTCAGTCTTCCTGGCACCTAATTTCTCTATATCAATACACTTATTTTACCGGACAGATCATTTATATTTGTTATATTAAAATTTTGATATTATTGTTAGTATATACATGTCTCTTATTTATAGTCGTATTCAAATCTCTATAATAAGAACAATTTGATTCCAGAACCGGTTCGATGGCATGTGGCGTAAGCTGCAGACTTATCAGAGTGGCGAGGAGTTATTTGGACTCCCTACTACTGACTACCCAGAGCTGGGCCAGATTCGTAAGGAACTCAATCTCCTGCAGAAACTGTACAAGTTGTACAATGACGTAATAGATCGAGTAAGCAGTTACTACGACATCCCCTGGGGAGAAGTGAATATAGAAGAAATAAACAACGAGCTTATGGAGTTCCAGAACAGATGTCGAAAGCTGCCCAAGGGTCTCAAGGAATGGCCAGCCTTTCACGCACTTAAGAAAACTGTAGACGATTTCAACGACATGTGCCCGCTGCTAGAGCTCATGGCAAATAAGGCTATGAAACCCAGACACTGGCAGAGGATAATGGAAGTAACCAAGTATAATTTTGAACTTGATAGTGAAGGATTTTGTCTTAAGAATATTCTTGAAGCTCCTCTTCTCCAGCACAAAGAAGATATAGAGGTAAGTCACATTCTGTTATAACGTTATTTAGTTTCAGCTGCAACGTATTGCGCCGACAGTTTAATTGAATTGTCATTGAGCTTAGGCGTTATAACACTGAAAATCATGATAAAGATGTTGTCAGGGTGTTCTCAATATTGTATCAAGTGGCAACAGCTGATTTCCATTTCACACCTCCCTCTACTTATCCCGGATGAGTGGGAGGTATGTATTTTATAGTTTGTCTTCGTCTGAACACACATTCCCCATCATTTACTATCTTTACAATGTCAGTCCTTTGTCACAACTAGTGAGTTTGTTTATCCGTATGTTTAAAGAAAGTGATGAAATTTCGGGTGCCTGAAGAAATTGAGACGTTCTTGGGAAATAAAATATTTCATTATTTCAGCACGCTGTATCATTACTGATATGTGTTCTCATGCTACGTATCTCTTCAAAGGCTGCTCTCGCCTAATACAGTAAATAAATGTCAGTATGCGCTTAAACGAAACCTGTTTGAACAACCGAGAGCCAGAAGCTATTAATTGAACTATATGCTTTATTTCTAGTTTCTATGTGATATGTATCGTCCATAAAAATTGTGATAACATCGTGTATAGTAGGATCATAAACTAGTCTCTAGACTCTGATATACTGTTCTCCAGAACTAGAAAGGAAATGGCCATTGCTTACATTGTCAAACCATAAACCATTTACGAAAAATCTTGGAAATCTGAAAATCTAGACCGATGTTACGATTTGGATGGTCTAGAATGCATAGCAAAATATTATGTTTTAGTGACACACCAACGTACACAGTATATACTGAATGCACTCGTTTGTTTTACATTAAGAAGGAATCACATTGATATTTAGAATTACTTCGTAGGCCAGTATCATAAATTTCATAATCCAGCCTTCAGTAACGACATTAATTGATTCTAAGAAAGTTAACGAAACAGCCGATGCAATTAGTTAAAATTACTTGCCTCTGAGAAACATATTGTTTCCAAAATGATAAAAAAATATTAATGTAAAACTTACTTTTTCTCTGACAAATTTTATCACTTTGCATAAAACTTTGTCATATATTGTTTTTGCAAACCGAAATCTTTATTTACAACCATAGCAGTAATTGTAATTCGAAACCTCCCGAATTAATGATTGGAATGTTACCGAAAACACTGAGATATCGACTGCATTTTTCGATTAAAAAAAAAAAATAAAAAAAAAAATAGAAAGAAAGAAAAAAAAATCAAAAGAGGTAGACAGCATAAAAATATCTTCAACACTAAGAATATAAGACTAACGAACATTATTTTCTAGAAATCTTATGTGGCTGTCAACATAAATTTTTAATATTCCCCACTTTATCGTATTAAGTAGGTAAAAAACAGTGCAACAATAATCTTAAATTAATAATCGGGATTAATAACTACGACTTTTAAAGCGTGAATTTCATTGCTTATAGGATATCTGTATATCGGCAATGAAAGAGAAGGACATCGAAGCGAAACTGCGCCAAGTTACCAACGAGTGGACAGCGCACGAGTTGACTTTCATGACTTTCAACAACCGCGGGGAGTTGTTGCTACGGGGAGACACCACTGCGGAAACCATTGGTCAGCTGGAAGACAGCCTCATGATACTCGGCTCTCTAATGTCCAACAGGTAACATTCTTCTCTTACCAGCTCAGAAACTGACTTGAATGAGTTACTATGAAATTACAATTTAATGCTGTTCATTTCATTACTATTTATCCTTTGTAACAAGAAAATTTTTCTACTCTTACAAATTAAAGTAAGAAACTAATTTATGAATCAAACGGATCTACATAAACCATTGACACATTTAAACTGTCTGCCATTTTATAATATTAAGGAACTACCAGTAAATGTTCCAGATTGTGCGTCCACATCTATATTTATGGATATCTCTTACAACACGAATATTTTCCACTGAGATGATGTTATTTAGTTAAATAACCGCTCCTGAAATGATAATTTCGTTGAGGTTATTAACAGTAAATTCAGTATAGACACATGAATGAAACAAAAGAAAAAATTGTACATGGAAATAATAAGCTTATAAGAAACACACAAATGCGCAAATCTAACTGGTCAGGACTAAACATAATCCCATAAAAGCAATTCTTGTAAAAATAGGCCAAGTCTGGTGATCGTGTAGTGACAAAATGTTATGAGTTCTTGTCCTGAGACAAGTCTACACTTTACGGTGTGTATTCACTTAACTTTCTGATTTAACATTGATTTAAAATACATAAAAAATTCTGGTGACTTGGCCATTATGCATGCCATATTTTAGCAAACCTATATAAATATTTTCAATATATTGAATCATCAGTATTAAAAGGACACAAAATCCAGGAATTCCCTAGCACGTCTTCCTGGTTTGACAAATCCCAGAATAAATAATATGTATATTATGCCTTTTACTCAGTAGAAATTATGACATGCTTAGTGGCCAAAGTCACCAGATTTTTTATTTTAAATCAACGATCTATAACACCCTAAGAAACCCAGCAGAGTAAAGGAAAGTACTTATTACCATAGGTTTCCCAATAGCATAAACTAGTATTAAGAGTTTCTTACAGTTTTTATCGAAATTTTTATGGTCTAAGATTTAGACGGATCAAATTTCTGAAGGTTTCCCTTGATTTTTGCAGAAAGCCGTTTCATAACTACAATCACGACAGCCGTTGAAAATGTTTTAATCTGCATAGGGAGCTGTTCCGTAAGTAAAGCTTGGTAACAACAGATTGGCGTACTCATTCTTGGGAATAAAGTTTGTTATTATCTCCGCCATCGCTATGCAACAGAATCTTTTTGAAGTTGGTAAAATGTTTAATTTTCAGCGGACAGCGGTATGCACAATATAGTAGTTTCAGACAAAAGTAGTGAAAACAGAAGTGTGTATTGCACTCGGGACCTGGGCATAGGAGGTTATTATGGAGTGTGGTATCCGCCCCCTCCCCTCATATCATATTCCTAAAAAACAGTAACTGAGGGGTTGTCCTATTACATTTCGAAACGGAATGTTATTTGCAAATGTTACTGTATGTGTGTATCAAGTGTAGTTTTTAGTCAGTGTCGTGGATGAGAGAATAAAGGAGGATGAGGCTGAAACTATTCAGGCCCACCCTTCCGGAGGACACCTAGAGTACTGTCGAGATTAAGGTGCCCATCCGACTGACCAATCACTGTTAACTGTATCTTAGACCCGTAAACTACTGTCACTGCGGAGAGGTTTGGGATTTAACCGAGTACTCTGGATCATGATATGGTGGTTAAGAACTGTGCGCCACCACCTCTCTACCGGCAAAGATCCGAATGGCGAAAATCCTTGCACCACCTGGGCGTATCCCCTGTGCATAACTGTACTGTCATAAACATAAACATAGTAGAATATAAAATAACTACATCGCACTTGTCATCCCAATTGTCTTCAAAGTGACACGTATCTCTTATACGGATAGAAGCCCATGGGAAAATAGCGAAAAAAAATACTTTTTTTCCTTCGGACTTTGCGCCTCGTCGACTTGGAGGTGATTAGAGGTAGGAGTAAATGGGAGCAACGAAGGGGACGGAATTCGATCATGATGTTTAGAAGGAACAATTTCGGCGTTCACCTGGAGTGAATTCGGGAAATCATGGAAAACGGAAATCTGGATGATTTGACAGGCCGGAGAAAAAAATAGCTATCCCGACTGTTAACAACAATATTATTATAATTTTATTATTCACTTTCCTTCATCTATACTTAAAAAGGTCGTAATTTCTTATGCTTAAATAATTCATAATATTTACAGATACAACGCTCCATTCAGGAAACAGATACAGCAGTGGGTCCACGACTTGGGCAACACTAACGAAATTCTGGAACGATGGCTTCTTGTTCAAAACATGTGGGTGTATCTTGAAGCTGTATTTGTTGGTGGTGATATTGCCAAACAACTACCAAAGGAAGCCAAAAGGTAAAAGAAAACGTACTCTATATCTCCCTGCAAATAATTTCGCTAGTTTTGTTGTGTATAACTTATTTACGCGACTACTAATGGGGAAATAATCCAAAGTTGCTAGATTGTTCGAAAATGATTTTTAAACAAGGCTGGTTTCATTGAAGAAAATAGAAACGACTATGTTTATAGCAATCAACGCCAGGGAGAATTATTACAGATTTCATTTTAAAATTTTGTAGGTGTGATGATTGGGACATGTGATGTTTTTGCAATTTAAAACTGATAGCAATGATAAATTTTCTAAATGTTTATGCTTGTAATTGGCAAAGCGGTTTAATTGTTTAATAGTTTAATTTAAAGTATTGCACAATATTTACTTGAAGGCGAACCAAGGTCTATTAAAATTGATAACCACTGTAGTTTTATTCATGCTAAGGTAAATACGCCTATCCAGGATCCTTTGCATAACTGATCCATATAATTCTCACATGTAATATTCACAAATCTTCCTCCAATTTTTGGAAATAACTTCAGTTTCCTGAAATCTGGTCTGTCCTTCGCTAGAGTTCTTACAAATTAAGCTCTTGTCTCTCTCCTGCTTTATTGAACTGTAGTCTATTAAAGTAGTTCCGATTCTATAATTGTATTTATACACGACAGCCGAGAGCAATAAATAAAAGTAGATGAACGGGTAGAATAAGCATAATTACACCAAAGCAGAGGGAGAAAATTTCCGTTAAAGCCAAAACAGGGAGACAGGACTAAGACTTGTGTCGAAGCTGTTAAGACTACATGGGATGACGATTTGTCAACGTTTGTGTATGCGTGTAGTCAATTGTTTGTGCGATGTGAAGATATGACCATGAAAGCGTAGGAAATATGAAATTTAACACGAATTCTTCATAGCTTACATTTATCTTGAGGTGTTATGCGTAAAGAAAAAAAAAGAGAAGGATATACCAGTTTTATTTGTTTAATAAAAAATTGGTTCCAATCAGTTGCCTTGTCACCAGGCGAGACTAGACAGTTTTCCGTTTTTGCTTTGACCCAGTGCTGGTGTATTCCTTAATATTTGTTTCCAAATCGAAGTAAGACTAATCAAGTTACTCCAACTTGCTTCGTTCAGAAAAAAAATAGTCAACCACTTCTTTATTTTTACACACGTTCTCATTACTAACTCCATCTAGCTTCTAAACGTTGTAATAAATAAATATAATATGAATGTAATGGAGCAGGAAAAAATGCCGTGAGGCGATATTAATAATACTCTGGAGTAATAATGAAAGCTTTATATTAAAAAAGTACGGATAGACATTTAGGTTCGATTTTAACCACAGAAAACAATTTTCATCACCAATTATGTGACTGGGTTTACCAGGGGTGCTTCTGCGAGCTTACTCAAAACTTTATATTTTCATGAGTAAGCGCATAACCCGAAATACTGTGTTTTACGAGTATGTGTGGTGTTTATTGTCACTGCAGGCCTCCTCCAATCCAATTTGGTGACCGATGGGTCTACCTTATATATTGTCACTGCCTGAAAAAAATAAAAAATTGAAGAACCAAGAAGCGGAAGACAAAACGAAATGATTCTTCACGGGTCAAGAGAGTATTTGAAATATTTCAGAGTTTACAAAATCCAGTCAAATTTACAAAGAGCCCAATTATCAGTACGACGTTGCAACCCCTCTGGCCTGGATCCATACTTATTCTGTGTGATTAAGCTGTTGTATCCTCTCCTGAGGCCCACAACAGTTGTAACTGGTTCTTGATATAGTGGATACTAGTACTGGGACGGATTTGACGTCCTAGCTGATCCTACACTTATTCTATCGAGAACAGATCTGGGATATTGCTGGCCACTGAAGTACCTGACAATTCATAGAGACAAGTGCCGCCATACTCGCCGCTGATGGTCCTCCGACATAGTGCAGAGCCACGATTCATCGCTGAACACAATGTGACGCCATGCATCAGCAGCCCATGCTTCCCGGTCTCGGCACCACTCCAAACGCAGTCGTGTGTGTTGTGGTTGTAACGACAGCGTACGGTAATTTATTAGTCCGGTTGTTGCTTTTCTCCGACCAATGGTGCGGGAAACATGCAATGTTGCGGAAAGTCAATAACTTGTTCTCGGTTGGCAGGCGCAGTTCTGGAGGGGTTACGATGTGGTTGGTACACAATACGGTAATCCTCCGTTGTGGTGGTCAGATGTGGTCAACCGGAACCTTGACGACGAGTGTGCCTACGTTCATGTTCCCATGTTGTTCAACATAGTGCTAATATCACATCTGAATGCCTCACAACTCTGGAGATTGCACGATTCGGCCAGCCAGCGAAATGGAGTCTCTTTCAAAATGTGTCCGGTGCTGATAACGCTGTCTCACACGAGTACGCAGTATCTGCGTGTCTTTCATAGTGATCTCTCTATATCTGACACTGTTCACGCCCCTTATATACCCTACAAGGCCTGGCCACAACGCTAAACCTCAACAACGCTAATACACTCTGGTGGTCATTCTGTCATAGAGAATTGCCTAATAATTTACAAACTAGCCATTGTGTATGTGTACGATATTAGGTTGACACCCAACCACGTCTTCTGGGTGCTTTGATTTTTTTGTCGGCAAGTGTATAATGGAGCAGAAAGTAAAACTGTTAGGCTGTGTTAATAGTTCTCTGGCCTAATAGTGAAAACTTTAGATTCTCAAAAATACGGATAGACGTCTGTGTTCGAATCAAACGAGAACCAACGATTTTTACCACCATCTATGTATCTGCGAATTGACGGGTGTGGGTGCAAACTTAGCCAAATCTTTCTATTTTTATGAGCAAGGGAATAGCCCAAAATATTGTGCTTTTTTGTGTTGGGTTTTCAATTTTTTTATTATCATAAATGTCCTGCGCCAGATTGTAGGGATATCACATCTGGTACAATAAGTTGTTAAGCTTAAATGCAGAAACTAAATAAGCATAAACATGACCCAGGAACATTATTTTGCTTACCATAGCGTTAGAGGATGATGGAATGATATCTTAACACGGAAAACAGCTTTAATACGAATATATCCCAACTGCTGTATTACACACAAAATTTGTTTTAGACAGAATGAAGACAATTGCAAGCCTTGTTAACATCTGAAAGAATCAATATGGCTTTAAACCTAAATCTTATTTATAATGCGTATGGCTACCGTTATGTTCTTTTCTCGAAAATCATACCGAAGGTTATTTATTTATCCATGAAATGCTAGGAATCTACTGATTTACTTGAAAATTATGCTATTATATAAACTTCATATTAATTCAAATTCTGGGTTCTTTCTTAACAACTAATTTAACGCCACCTTATAAATTTTCTTTGAAATATGACACTTTCACTGGAATTTCATAGAACTCAGCGATGGAAAAAGTGAAGCAAAAAGAAAAAAAAAAAAATTCACAGTTTATTTTGATGTAATTCGATTTCTGTATCATAGGAATTACAAGCATTACTATTTCTCACAAGTTAACAAAAGAAATAAAAAAGGCACTCACGAATCATAGGAGAGGTTACTAAGATCACTTCTTGTAAAGGTAATGAACCTACTTCACTCAGACATGTTTATTAAGCAAATTACATCGTAAACGTGGATTACCTTTATTGAATATGCGTTTTCTTTCCACACGCTACACGTGAGAAAGAAACCTATCTGATCTGTTTTTGCATTAGCTATTCAAGTAAAAACAAAACAAACATACACCACAAATGTGGAGACAACAAGTTGTCCATTGGAATAAAACGTTCGTAGATCTAAGACAGTGGGCTGGTGACTCAGTGTTTGATGCGTCAGAGTAGAGATCGAAAGGTTCGAATCCCTGTCTCGGCGGGGATTTTCATACGCCCTTCACCCGACCTTTGCCTCTGGCACGGATTGCGAAGTATGCCAGAAAGCTTCCGCGGTTCAGATTCCTCGTTAATCTGTAGGTCGCCTTTACCCCGTAGGATTAAGTAAGGAGGTAAGGAATTGGATACCCTACCTCCAATACCAAGCTAAGTATACCTCCTTAGAGAGGTTTTAACCAACCTTCGGTGGAATGTCAAGCTTAGCATTGCTTTTTTAGGTTTACGACACCATTCCTTCCATTGATTTTGTAGTCTCATGTTCACTCCTGGCTCTTTTCTATTTTCGCCCATGCTAAGGTGAGCAGATAATCCCCATCCGCTAACAAGGCTCAAAGACTGCTGCTAAACAAGTAATATGCAATAATTTCTCTACGAAAACGATGGGTTATCTGTTCAACAAGTGCATACAACACATCAGTGTAAATATAGAACCGCGTCAAAAGGCAGTGGAATTTCTCACAAGACGGCAAGTTTTCTCTCAGTTATTTCCACTTTCTGTGGTTCAAGGACTATCCCGCAGGTCCAGCTAGATTCACTACGCGTGTTCGGAAATTCTTCGAGAACTGGTGTATTCCCGTGCCCATTAAAGAGCTTACAATCACTCGCCACAAGGGTCGCCAGTTTTATTGTTAAGGTCAACATCGTGTGACGCCGTCATGATTTAATACAAGTCCCCTCTTATTGCTCCATCATAACTTGTGGAATTCGAATGAAACAGAGTTCGTAAGAGATACGAAATGTGTGTTACGTGATTGATATTTTCTTGTATCATATAAGCTGATTTTTTTTATTATTTTGCATAGTGCTTTACGCGTCGCCAACTTCGAGGTTATTAGAGGCGGGAAAGAACTGAGGGTAAGGAACGGGAAGGAATTCGGCTGATGCATTTTAAAGGAATCATCCCGGTATTCGCCTGGAGTGCTTTTGAAAACCATGGAAAACCCAAATCTGGATGGCCGGACGGGCATTCGAACCTTGTCCTCCGGAATGTGAGGCCAGAACGTTACTGCTCACCCACCACGCTCGATGTATAAGCTGACTATAACATCTATCACTGGTCTCTGAAAAAGATGACAATTATGTGAAAAATATTTTTTTCTGTCGTACAAGACGGTTCCCTACTTCCTTGTGACAAAGGACAACGTTCACTATTGTTTCCCCCCCTTCGCGTTTTTTCGTATCTTTGACAAATAGTCTTATTTCTATTGCTAAATGGTTAGTATTACGTGTTTTTTGACTGCAGGTTCAGCAAGATAGACAAGTCATGGCAGAAAATAATGCAGCGCGCCCACGAGACACCTGGAGTTGTGGCTTGCTGCGTGGGAGACGACATGCTCAAGCAGCTGCTGCCTCATCTCCAAGAGCAGCTGGAGCTCTGCCAGAAGTCACTCAGTGGGTTAGTATCTCCCTTTATAGTATCACCATACGGTATATCCAATATGAGAACAATACATCAGCCAAAATATTAGCGATATCTTAAAGATCGTTGCTTACTATCGAACGCAAACAATTATGCAAGCGGCAGATAAACATATAATGCCCAATTTTTAAATACAAAGATACGAGCGTTATTTAAATAAAGATAATATACCATACCAGTGGTTATATTGGATGTTGCTACTCGCTTCAGTTCATAATGTACGAAAGTTTACCAGTCCTCCATTGGCTTAAAGCAGATAATAATAACTTAATCCAGAGTGAAATGAGTTAAGAAGTAAGAATTCTTTTACAGTGATAAATGAACCTATCAGGATATTATAACATATTTCTATTTTTATGGGAAGACGCTGAAGACCGATGCTGCAAAAAATTTTATACCTATTTGTTAACTGAATTTTATCACTTCTGGTGCTTAGCGCCATGGATAAGTTTCAGTATGCAGTGTTTAATACGGTCTACTAAAGGTTTTATCCGAGTAATATCCGTTAGGAATTAAATCTATACCTGCATATGTCACGATCATCTTTGTACCAAACTTTGTTGACAATAAGTTAATTTTATAAACAACATATTTTCGTTACGATGGTAGATGATTGTTAGCGTATTAATGTAAATTAGAAACAGTAGGGGAGATATCGTTTCTATTTGTTCCCGTTTTGAGTCTATAACCGCAGATGTATTAACATGTTGTATAGACATGATTAAAGACAAACAGCTGTCCTGCAACCATATCTATAGCAGGTTAAGCTATTCACGAGAAATTTACATTTAACATGGCTAGAAGCATTTCTCACCTTGGAGAACATTCATAAAGAATATCCTATCTTAATTAACACTGGCACTATTTTGTATATTAATGCAAAAGGAATCAATCTATTGAAACACCTTGTCTAATGCCAAACGAATTTGGGTATGACATCTTACAAAGAAGACAAACATTATACCTCTTCCAGGTTATTCTTTACAGTTGGGAACTTGGTTTCTAAATGTTTGTTTAGTGATCAAAAAATCTAGCTAGTATCTACTTGTATCCCCACGACATTTCCAAACTTTTTAATAACTTGGTTTTTCAATTATTGCTTCTAAAATTCAGCGACCATCAGCGATGTTCTTACTTTAATTCTCTCTTTCGCATTGGATTCTTACTGCCTTGTCCGAGTACTGGTGAGATGCAAGGTCAATGATAACTGCAGTGTGCTGGTGGTACACAATTCTTTTTTACACCATGGAGCAGGAAATTTCAAAATACTTGGTATTTCTAATCTCATTGTCTCTTAAAGTAATAAATAATAATTATGGTGGAGAGGAAAATACAGCTGTATCTCATTTATTCTAAAAAATTAAGGACAAGGTATAGGAATTATTTGATTTTTAGCTACAGTTTTGCCTACTATGACTGATTTAAAAATGTAACTCTCAGTAACAAGAGACAGACCGTAATTGCGGAATTTCAGAGTGACTCCAATAGTGATTAAGGCGATTATAATACGCGTATGAGGATGCTTAATACTATAAACAATCAAACATAGAAACGTATCCCTGTGTATGTGCTACGATGCATGAATCATATGAATTCCTACTTCATGAATCTGTATATCACTTTTTTCTTAAACAGATTAACATTTTTTCCAGGTTCCACCTCTCATATTGAAAACTCTCCTTTATGGTTCCACATTCCATAAAATCTATTCTACGTCACCTGACTCACCTCTTTAATGATCAAAGAAATCACATGGACCTTCAGTATATAGTTTACATTGGGCTATAGCTTCCCTCCAAGCTTCATCGCCAGTGTATTGCAGTATACACTCCCGATACTCTATTCTCCCTCCTCATGTCATTCAATGACTACCTTTTCAGCTCCTTCATTATATCAGTTGCCAATTGTATTCTTCGCCTATTTACACAAACAAATCTAGATCTTTATACCCCCTCCAACTGCTATATTTCGTACGCACTATGTGGGTTCCATGCTACACCCCCATATTCAAGCAATGGTCTAACCAATGTTTTGTAACCCAATTCTTCACATTCATGGGAAATCCCCTCATCCCTCTGTCCAGTAAATGAAGGATTTTGAAATCTCTCCCTAAAACCTGCCCAATGAGTATTGCCCTACTGAATTAACTATAAAATGAATTACACTTTTTTGTTTACATTTAAGTTCCTCTCCCACAATCCATAATCATAGAAAACCGTTAATTTTTTATATATCTAATTAGCTGCCTCTTCTTGGAATTTATCACTCTATTTTATTCAGCTGTTCACAGTCGTCTCTAATTTATAATGCCACCAGCCCAATAATAGTATGTCATGGGTATCCTATACTACCGTACTTAAACACTGCTGTTATTATTTACTGAATAAAGTGATTCACAATAACTGGATCTAATAATTCCTTCTAAATCTGCTTCTGTAAAGTCACAGATTTTTAGATACACTCTTTATATGATATCTATCGTAAAAGGAGGTTAGCAGGTGACATGGGATAGAGTATACATAGTATTCTTGGATATATAGGTTTGGTTGAAAGGTTTTGTTGATACCTACGCCACTCTACCACTTCTCCTCGAAGAGAGGTGACTGTCACATCTGACGGTTATTAGATAAAATCAGCTGGACTGAAAATCCGAAACAATCAAATATTTGTAAATACTGTATAAGCAATAATGTATATAAGATAAATTTTCCTAAATATTTGGAGCATTCCTTATTTTCTGAATTGTTTCCTCAGGTACCTGGAAAGGAAGAGAACGATGTTCCCAAGGTTCTTTTTCGTTTCGGATCCGGCTTTACTGGAAATATTAGGACAAGCATCAGATTCTCACACAATTCAGAATCATCTATTGTCCATTTTTGACAACATACGTTCCGTCAAATTCCACGACATCGAATACAACAAGATGACGGATATTATTTCATCTGAAGGAGAATCCATACAGGTAAATGATACAGTCAATGTAACCTATATCCGTTATTGTTGGCTTCTTGTATAGTCAGAGATTTAGTAAAAGATGCAGCCATAGGTCGAAAACTTCAATGGACCTAGGGTATAATTAATATTATGTTAGATTAATTAATATTTCTTTCATCCTATGGGCCATATTATTACACAAAAAGGTGGTAATACATGTTTTAATTGGACGCAGACCATTTAAATATTTGCCTCCAAAAGCATTCTGATTTAAATTATAATTTATTACCGAGTGTGTGAGAATCCCCGTCCGGCCATCCAGATTCGGTTTTCCATGTCTTCCCTAAATCATTCCAGGTGATCCTTGAAAAAGCCATGGCCGAATTCCTTCCCTTTCCTTGCCCTCTGTCATTTTCCGTCTATAATTTTCTCGATGTGGACGAGGAGTAAAGTTATAAGAAAAAATCCATCTAATTTATTACTCACTTCAAAATTAGCACAAATAAGTAATTTACTTGCATTCATTTTTCAAGATATTCCACCTTCTTTTCAGTGCAGTCATCTTTCTGATAGCTTAATAAACTATTTCCTTGATACACTAATTCGGGCTACAGATCATTCTCCACATGTTCCCGATCATTCTTCAAATTTTTGCTCAATTTATAGATGCTTATATCCGAGAACATTTCCTCACCAGACTACCTTAATTATTCACAGATTTCTGGTTTCAAATCTCTTGAGTAAGTAATTTATTAAAAAGCCATTTTTCCATGCTTGTTTGGATAACTACTTCATCTATTTCTTTCAAGCAATTATACTGCACAAAATCCGTAACACCGAGATTTGAATCTGAGCCTGTTGTTCTTCACAGTTCGAGTAAGGTGGCGTATTTCTCTATGTGATTGTGTCGCTGTATATTAAGTGATGGTTTCTTCGCTACCAGAGTAACTACACAACCAAACTAAAATTCACTCCGGTTGATCAACATTCCGAAATCACTGAAGTCATCGACGTAATGTACGCTAGTGAACTGTTCAGCTTTTAGAATGACATGTCGATGACAAAAAGCAGGATTTGTTATGGGGACCCTTGAGTAGACGACGTTGGAGCTTACTGAAATGGACTGCTAAATGCTAAGGAGTCGCCATCAGAAATGATTACATACCTACACTTCCCACATTATAACACCGAAATAAACATTGGCGTAATATTTAAGTAATATAGTATTCACGTGTTGTGTACTAACACTCTAAGACTCCAGATTTGGGGCGCAATGCTGCTATCAGGAGACACGATGCTACTTACTGGAACTAGCAAACAGTTATCACCAGGAAATAAGTATAAATCAACCTTTCTGAGAACTTCAAACCGTTCAAGGACACAAATGGGAAACTGGAACGCCAACATGGTCAGATGGGTGTACAAACCAATGTTTTTGTGGCCAAGAGCGAAACAAAAGCCCCCCCCAGCTCACCTGCCCATCCTGTGCGTTTCTGGTGCATTTCATAGGTAGTAAGAGGATGTTGCTTCTCCTCTGGCTTACTCATTGCCAAAACAAGTCTTCTGCTTAAGTACTTGCTTTGACAGTGCAAATACTAAAATTGGAACGATACAGAAAAAATTTGCATGGCCCCTGCGCAAGGATGACACGTAAAATCGTGAAGCGTTCCACGTTTTTCGAATGTGATGCTTGTGGCGTACCTTTGACGGTACGCCACATTTTAACCGAATGTGTGTTATTTTTTGATTTAAGGGCAGACGTTGGCCTTGTCAACAATCTGTTCCTTATTTTAAACAATGACAATGTGGCGAAGGTTTTTTTTTAAATTTTGTAGTTTGGCCGATCTTGTCCCGAAAGTTTTAGTATTGAATATGTGGTCTCTTTACAACCACCTATTCAAGTACTGTGTTTTCATTTTGGTGTTTTAGTTAATGTTGCTGAGTTTTAGATGTTATAGCTGGCTGGCCCCTTTACAGTCAGCCAGCTAACTCGTTTTTTTTTTATTTTATAAGTCTACTTTATTTGGTTAGCATTTTACAGCCAACCATCTGTTGTTTGTGTAATTGTTTTTGTTTTTTATGGCCCGTTTACAGTCGCTATTTTAGTATTTTACTTTGTTTTGCCGTCTGTATGGCCGACCACTTTACAGTCGGCCATGCTGTCGGCTTTTGAGTTAGCGTTTTAGTCTCTTTTTATTTCCGTCTGTGTGGCTAACCCCTTTACGGTCGGCTATGCAGACGGGAATCGAATTCAGTTTTAAGCCACGTTGTCATTGCAGGGTTTAGTAAGGGCGCTAATAACCCAGACGTTGACGAGCCCTAAAGCAACAACAACAACAACATCTTCTACTTAATATATCTGGTGTAGGCAAACTGGCGACTGAACTGAAAGTCTTGCAACAATCAGTATTAACTGACTTTGCACTCGCATACCAGGAACTTGGCTAGTTATGCCCTATGATGAAGCTTAATCTATTCGCAGGGTACCGCAGGGTCTGGTTTTACTGAATAATTGTTAGAAGTCTGTTACATCGTGTCTCATACCCTGTCACTAGTGGTCTCTATCTGTGTTCTATATGATAGTTGCAAATTTTTATTGTAAAGTTTATAATTTATTAGGCGCGGAAATGGTATCGCTGCAACATTCATCTAGATGGTTATGGAAAGCCACCCAAAACTGCAATAAGTAAGGCCTGAGGCCTGTACCTGAGTCCTATTTACCTCTCCTATTCAGGATGACGGCGCTTTAGTACGCAGAGAAAATTTCCATATACTTTCTTGGTGTAGTAATATTCACAAATGGTTATTTTTTGTCTTCCTTTACTACAAACTACTTAACATACAGGGTGCAGTGAACTGAACGATATATTTTTTTTTTTTGATCATAATGCAGTTGAAACGTCAGTGCATACTTTTACGATGTGCAGCTGGAACGTGCGGTGCGAGCAGAAGGCAGCGTGGAGACGTGGCTGACGTCACTACTGCAGACGGCGCAGATGTCTCTGCACTCCATCATCCGACAGGCGTACACCATGATCAACGACCCCAACTTCAACGTACTGTCCTTCCTCGACAAGATGCCCGCTCAGGTCACACAAATATTGCTTTATTTTATTTATACCTGTAAATATACCAGTTTCATGTTCCTAATCTTGAAGATAAAAATAAAAATCTGCTGGCTAATATTTACGGAACTAAGAACAAATCATTCCTTAAAAAACTAATATAAAATTTTTGTTTTATTTATAAAGTGAATCTCTAAATGATACAATTAAAATCGCGCATCGTTTAGCTGAATGCATTATTCAGCTTTGATTTATAGAGTAGCTTCATCACACGTTTTGTCGTGATATTTAATGTCTGACGTTTCAGCGAATCCAATGAAAGTCAAATATGAAATGTCATTAAAAGTAATGCAATAAAAATTATCTACATACTCACCTGAAAATAGGCTACAGTGTTAGCTAGAAAGAAGTCCTATAATGCCACATATGTGGCCATTAGATGAAGCTATGGCTACTAAGCTAATAATTACAAGTTACCGTTATAGACTATTAAAAAATTGGTCATCCGAAGCACGACTAGAGTGAAAATAAGCTAATTTACAGACAATTAACTTTTTAGTACAATATTTTCTTCTCCATTTGGGTTCTTAGGTCTCACCGATCTTGGGTCATTCGCGTTGGCGTTACTGTAATTATTGTCCACCAAACGAACGCAAATGTACTGTACCTACTACTGGAAACAACTTAAAAACAATTTACCGACGAATGGTCTGGGATTTTTCGTATTCGCAATACGTGCATCTGTTAGTTAGCGATACCGTACAAAACAAAGAGATGAAATGAATTAACAGTTTAAAAATACTGTCGGTATGATTTTTTCCCCTTTCTCATCGGTATCTTCAATGGTCTTTTCCAGTCTTGAGCTAACATATATTTCCATCCCAACAGATCTCATATAATTAAGTGCCAAAAGTAATTAGTTACCTCCTAATATCATGTGGTGAACCCTTTTAGTCAGACGAAGTGCAGAAGTCCATCGTGGAATTGACTCAAAAAGTCATCGAAAGTCCCCTGAAGACAAATTCAGCCAAGCTTCTTCTACAGCCATCCATAATTGCGAAATGTTCCTGATGCAGGAGATTGTGCATGAACTGATGTTTCGATCATATCCCAGATTTGCTTGATTGGATATAGGTCTGGCGATTAGGTGGCCAAATGTTTGACTTGAACTGTTAATAATATTCCTCAAGCCAATTTCGAATGATTTTGGCCCTGTGACATGGCACATTTTCGTCCTGGAAAAGTCAATCATGGTTTGGTAACATGAGGAGCACGAATGGCTGCTAATGGTCTCCATGTAGCTGAACATAACCATTTCCAGTCAGTGATGATGTAAACACAGCATATATCAGGGTGGAGCCACCATCAACCTGCACAGTACCTTCCTGACACCTTTGGTCCATGGGGAGGGCCAGCCCCACGATCAAACATAACCATCAGCTCTTACAAACTTGAATCGAGACTCATCTTACCATGCAACTCTTCTCCAGTCCTCCAGGATCCATTCGATACGTTCATTAGACGCTGCTGCTGATGGAGTTTTTTTAGCAGTCTTCTGATGCCATATTCCATCAATGTCAAAATTTGTGGTACTGAACCCACAGACACGACTGTCGTACGTCACATATTGAGTGGAGCTGTTCTTTGACGCAGTGTTCCCTGTCAGTTAATACTGACACCTCGACGCAGGTGTCGCTAGTCTTGGTCATTAAATAGACTTGGTTGGCCACTGCGTTATCCATGGTTGGATTTTTTTTTTACTTATTGCTTAGTGTGTCGTCGACAGCTAAGGTAATTAGAGGCGAAATGGGAATGGGGACAAGGAATGGGAAGGAATTTGGCCATGGCCTTTTAGAATGAAGCATCCCGGCATTCGCCTGGAGTGATATGGGGAAACCATGGAAAACCCAAATCTGGATGCCCGGACGGGGATCCGAACCCGCGGCCTCCCGAATGTGAGGCCAGAGCGTTAACCGTTCATCCACCACGCTCGGTCGTGGTTGGAGGTAATACTATAAATTGTGTTCACAGTACACTCTTGACAATATGGATCAAAGATGTTGAATTCCCGACCAATTTCCAAAATGTAATGCCCCATGAATCTAGCGCCAACTACCATTCCGCATTCAAAGTTTGTTAATTGAAGTGGTGCAAATGAAAGTCCAGATACTGCACTGCACATTTATACGTTTCTTCCGCGGCGCTACGGCCATCTAGATATTTGCATCTTTCTATCCCATGACTTTAGCACATCAGTGTACATCTTACGTCCTCAAGTCCTTCTGGTATTCTGATCTTTTCTTCCTCCACAGTTTTTTTCCTTCAACTGTTCCCTCAAGTAACAAATTAATTAATCCTATGTGTCTTAAAATGGGCGGCCACGTAGCTCAGGCGGTAGAGCGCCTGACCACGGTCCGGACGACCAGGGTTCATTCCCCGACTAAGCTGAACATCCGGAACGGCCCACCCAGCCCGCCATCAAATGAGTACCGTGGGGGAAACTCCGTGGGAAGGTAAAGAAAAAGGGCCAGACCATGTCGCCCACCACGGTATGTCCACTCCAGTGCCTACGGTCAGGAAATAGGAATGCGGAGCTTTACTTCCGATAATCCCACGGTAATACGGTTTGAAAGCTGTAAAAACCCACTGCCTTTACCTTATGTGTCTTAACATGTTACCTTGCATCCTGTCTTAACGTTTTATGAGACACTCTAATAATCTTCATTCCTCTTAAATGATTTGTAAAACATTTTTACTTCATACTTTTTTTCTGTCCACTTAATTTTCAACATAATTATGTTAACCATATTTCAAATGTCTCAATTTTCCTTCGTACTGGTATTCATAAAGTTCATGTAACACTGCCATAAAGTGCTGTTCTCCATACAAACTCCACTTATTCGCCCTCCTTTCAAAGCCCGTTGGCCAGTAATGAGTGACTTCTAATAGTGGGAATCGTTCATTGGCCAAAGTATCGTTCGTTCAAATAGGAGTACACCATGTGAAGAGAGTTTGACGTTTGTATGGAAGCGGCTGATACAATTTACACCACGAACAAAAATGTGTAATTTACGCACTTTTCGCTCATTCCAGCTCGTCCGTAATTTCATGGATTATCTGCAAGGTAGAACATCAGGGAATTGCCGCTTATACAAAATAGAAGATGAATTCACATTCAGGCAATTTTGAAAGAATTATCCGTTCTGCAAGGTAACCGTTGATAATGTTAGAAGTTTACATTGGCATCAAAGTCACTTGTGAATATATTTACTATTTCTTTAGATGTTGGCCCTGTCATGATGATTGTTTAAATTTTAGTGTAAATGGGTAACAGTTGGCGGTATTTGAGATTGTTGCCAACTTCTGAAACTACGAGTTGGAATATACAGGGCTATATGTGTTTTTTTTTTTTTTTTTTTTTTTTTTTTTTCGGAAATTGACGACGTTCTCTCGACCATAGAGGAGAACTACTTTAAGGGGTGGCCTTGAAACCTAGCAACATTCAATACCGGAAATCAAATAACTGCGCTGCTTATATTTCTTCATTAACGTGATTTTCTACGCGCTAGTTGGATAATGTTCGAACAACATATTACACGTAACTAGATAATCGTTTTCAGTTGATAAATATAGTTCAATAAACACTCTGAACTATTTTTTCACTACAATTTCGTTCATCGAGAAAAATATGTTATTAAAAATAACACGATAAACATGCTATTAGAAGTAATAACACTTAGAGTAGTAATGGCTTCTTGAAATAACTTTTGAAAATATTCTCATCTACATATTTATCAACAACCTGGTATTTATCAGCAACAATAATACTGACCAGGAAACAGTACTTGACACCACGAGAGGAAATATGCTACGAAAATTTAGATCGAAGCCGAACATTAGTACCTTAATCTCACGGAAGTCTATAACTATTTTTCCCTTCTAATCTAGCGTATAATGAGCAACTTGCAGATTTGGGTTACCTTTACTTTAAAGTGCACGTGATACAATGGGATGCAAATTGGATAAAACAATAACCACTGAGACAACATGAGCAACTCTACTAATACGAAGCGTATCAAAATAGTTGAGCATTGACCGAATCTTACGAAAACAAAAGCACTGAACCTGAAATAACATGTCAGGATATCAAATACCATTTGGTCAGTAGCACATGTTCATATCCCTAGGGGTGAAATTTCTCTTGTTGTTTCATGTTTGCACCATACTTGACGCGCACTTCTTTTTGGACGTGAAAGGAATCTGATATGATGGAAGAAACACTTGAAGCAATATGGATGCCTCCCTAAATTTTAAATTACTGACAATTATTAATTAAACTCCTCTTCGCCGCCCTGCACAATACGAATATTAAAATTATTGCACTCCAAAAGTAAATAATTATATGAAATGAGAATTCTAACTTTCTCTTTTTCTCAACAAGACACAAGTGCTAGAAGAATATGGATGTGAAAGTAGATATTATATATTTCTAATAAAATAACCGCTTGCTCTAATGTATTAAACATTATGGCCATAGGTAGGAATCCTTGGGATTCAAATGATATGGACACGAGATGGTGAGGCAGCTTTGATGCAAGCTCGAGCTGACAAGAAAATCATGGCAGAGACCAACAACAAATTTCTAGAACTTCTCAACACTCTCATTGATCAGACTACACGAGATCTCACCAAGATCGAGCGTATTAAGTTTGAGACGCTCATCACCATACATGTGCATCAGAGGGACATTTTTGACATCTTGGTGAGTAGAAATTTCTACTACCTATTCCACTCTATACTTTGAACTGTTCTTATCTGTTCTTCTTCCTGCCTTGGGTATGTGGCCCGTACTGTAGGATGTACAAACATAGATGTAACATACAGCTCGTAATAACTACATGGCTACTTGTTGATATGTTAAATTGATTTATTGTACTATCTTCGTATCTACAACATACTTTTTCGGTTGATAGTGCCGTCTGAACGTGAGACATGCAAATGACTTCGAGTGGCTGAAGCAATGTCGCTTCTACTTCAAGGAAGACGTTGACAAAACCTGGATCGCCATAACAGACGTCACATTCACATATCAGAACGAATATCTTGGTTGTACTGAGAGGCTAGTGATTACACCGCTAACCGACAGGTAACAAATTTATTTTAATTTTTCGTAAATGACAGTAAGAAACACTCATTTTAGATAATTAGTGGCATACCGTAATTTAACGATTTTAATAATTTATGCTTTTCGTATATTACGTACAAATCCTAAACTGCTATACAGTTAAAAACATAAAGTTAGGATTTGGATTTTTAGTGTAAACATAACAAATGTTTCATCTTTCATCTTGAGTTAATATATTTTCAACACAAAACGATACTACTGGACGTGTAAATCCAGAAGATTGTTTCCTTCACGAAACTCAAAATTTTCAGTTGATAAAACTTTCTGGTAAAACTAAAACTCTTAAAATATTAAGTACTTTTTCAATTAAGCTGAACTTAAGTAAATAATTACTGGTCTGTTTTCGACGACATTACAACAATACCTGTGAAATAATTTCAGGGTATACCCTGAAAGAGATTGTTACTAAATGACTCTGTTGCTTGTCGCAGATATTTGTGAGCATGTTTCTTTACACACGCATCACAAATATCTGCATTAAGAGGATATTACCACAACGCAGCAGCTTTACTGGAACTCGTCCCATGTAAGACTGTTATGTAGTTGTAATTAGAAATCACGGGATTTCTACTTACCGAAGTCTTCTTGTTGAATCAACGCTTCGTATTCGTTCTCAGATTTCATCTTCCAGTGAATTCATAGATCCTAAGATGGAAACGAATTTATTATTGGAAGCTTATGAGTTATACACTTATTGTGACAAAAATTAGTACACCCAGAACGAATAATCCAAGTGGACGATATTTGGGAACAAAGCACCATCAAGGGTAGTATTGCAACCAAGTTTTAGCTGCAATAAAAACATAGAACTGCGATCAGGGGTACTAAAATTCTGGTAACATAAAGGGCTCTGGGAAAAATATATTTCCAGTATTCTCAGTGGTCTTTTATGGTGAGCATCAATTATGCATCCATTGGAGGTATCCACAACTACAGCTTGATAGAAAATGCATCTTTAGACTTTAATTTTTAAGGCAGTCGGCCTTATAGCCATTCAGCTAGCACTGCGTTCTTACTGCTTATCGCAGCTGCATATTAATCTCTTCAAGTGTAGCTAGGGATCAGGACTGTCACAACACTGTACCGACACAACACTCAATGAAAACCATTCATATCCTAAGCCGGACTGGATCAGGTGACCTCTCCAACGAATACTTGAACTTCAGAAGGCAGGATGTTCATTTATTTAAGTTGAACACCACCTGGAACGTTGTGATAAGGTTTGGAACAGCAGGATTATGAGAGAACACGTACTAGATAAAACCTTTGAACGATCAATAAAGGCCATCAGAATGTCAACCAACGAAGTAAGTTTCTATCATCCAAAAAGACGCAGCGACATTAATACTGGCCACAGTTCCACACGCACTATTGCAAGGCGAATAGGGGGGAAAAAACTTTCATTCTGGATGTCTTTATACACTTTTCTATTGAAGCCTCAGGATCGAAAACTTCGTCTAGCATCACGTGCATCAAATTTGCAGATTGGTGTAATATAAAGTAGATAAGAAAGTGAAATGGGTTTACGAAAATCCGGGGTACAAGAGAAACAACTGTGGATCTAAAAGTAAGATTAAACTGGTAGGGTGGATGTAGAAAATGAAGGATATACGTATGCCATCTGGGGACTTCAAAAAGCCTTTAATAGTGTTAGACGGGACAGAATGTTTAAAATTTTAAAATCATTGGCTCTTAAATATGGATACAGAAGAATAATCTGTATAAGGATCAAATGTTTATAATAAAGTAGATAATCAGGAAAGACAAAGACTATTTAAAAATGTAATATACTACAGTTTTCGGACGACGCTGTCACGCATACACTCACTTTTCAAAACTCGCGCTATCGGCACGAGACATGACATAGAAAAACAAGATGGCGACAGAAAGCGCACCAGACACAAGACATAAACAAACCAGCTGTCTCCGCCAGACGACTGAACAATGAGAACGCACAATAGTGTAAATATGATACAGGAAAAACATGCTTTGTATAAGGACACGGAGAGTGCGCAGCTGCATACCATGTTAAACAAATATAAATAATTCGTCGCTGATGATGCCTCGATGAGAGGTGAAAAGCGTACGACGCAACAATAAATAAATCGAAACAGTTGCACTGGCGTTATCTTTCAACATGGTAATTAAGAGTATTTACTTTTGTTATTATAGCTTTACGCCTCGTCGACGTTTAGGTCATTAGAGGCGGGAAGTGAAGGGGGGCAAGGAACGGGAATGAATTCAACCATGTCCTCTTTAAGTAAGCATCTCGGCATTCCAGTGGAGTGATTTTGGGAAACCATGGAAAACCCGGGCAGGGATTCAAGCCCACGTCCTCCCAAATGCGAGGCCAGAGCATTAGCGCTCACCTGCGTATTTACTATTTCATATTGTTTAAATTTCTTTCCTATCCGAGTTTCGTATCTGATTTAGATATATCCTAACATTAGCAATAAAGATTAGCAGTCGAGATTATGAACGATAAAGTGTTGATACGGTATTTGTCCGACCTTTTGCAGGTGTTACATTACTCTAGCGCAGGCCCTGGACATGAGCATGGGAGGATCTCCTTGCGGACCTGCTGGCACGGGCAAGACGGAGACCGTTAAGGACATGGGCAAGACGCTCGCCAAGTACGTAGTCGTCTTCAACTGCTCCGACCAGATGGACTACCGCGGGCTCGGCCGGATATATAAAGGTAAAGCTCCCCACTCCATTACAAGACAGTGTTAGAGAGCGTCCATAAACTACGCGGCACGGTCTGGGAGGGCGGGAAGGGGAGGGGTTGTGTAGAAAGATACGTTGGGCTGCGTGGGGAGACGGGCGTGGCCAAGATAAGCCACTTAGCTTTTCAATAATTTTATTAGTCACTGTTTTTTTTTTTTTTTTTTAAAAAAAAAAAAAAGCACACGCAACAGCGTGCAGATATTTATTTCCGTCATTCAGTTATCTCAGATTTTAATTTAGATACCTTATATAGTAACAGTGCTGCGCATGCGTGTGACTTGAAGTAATAGCGTTGGGTTGCACGTGGTTGGAGAATTTGAACTAACTCGCGACGGCGCGTTACGATGAAAATAATAATAATAATAATAATAATAATGGACATGTCGCAGGCTAACTGGACTCAAATTCGCATACAGACATCACCCAGGATTTTCCATGGCGGCGACAGTTCGTACTGTTTTGATGGTTTAAAATAAAGCTGTTTTAATTAGGATCGCCCATGTGCGACCACATTGCTAGTTGATAAAATAATTCTACTCTGTTCTTTCAAATGAAATCAGTGCAACTTCAGATATAGTGCTCGCTGAAGTGTTATTTCAAGTTCAGAGTGTTGTGTAAAGTTGCGCTGTACGATAAACTCCACGATCCTTATCTAAAATGTTTTTCCAACGAGTTTTCACTATCCGGTGAGTTATAGAAATCTTTTAATCAGATCAAAGAATCATTCCCTGTTAAAGCAGAAAGAAAGGTGGCAGAAATGCAGTAAAAGAAAACACACAACTGCTCTTTTCAGGTTTTTGTTCAATAGGCAACAGGTATATTTTATCAATTAATGACCAATGATTAATGAAATAAGGAGAATGTTTTTAATAATACCTCCAGAAGAAAAGGATACCTGACTGTACCTGAAAGACTGAAAAAGAGTTTTTCCCAATAATTAATCATCTGGCTACTATCAATATTTCATTAAGAATACTAGCTGACCCGGTCACGCGTTGCTGTGACTTACTAATTATAGTACGTTGGATTAATGTTATTCTAAACTTCCTCAAGTAGTCAAATTAATATTCACTAATAAAGACAAAAACATTGTAGTCGATTTGGAAATTCAAATGTAATTGGTAAAGAGTTACGGAGAGTTGAAATTAATGACAAACGATCATAAAAAATTTAATTTACATTTCATTACAAATTACTTAATTGAAATTATATAAAAATTGATATTTATAAAATAAATAAAACATTATTTTTTATTTATTTATATAAACTGACATTTCAGTTATATCTTCAGTCATACTGTTTTTATATTTTCCCCACAAACTCGAAGATTGTGTTGGATAACATGTTGTCAAAATAATTGCAAACAGTTTGACGGATACTATTCGGCGTGGCTGTCAACGCTGCATCAGCAAGTGTCAGGTCCCAATAATTGTTGTCTACCAGCAGCTGCAACTCGCTACATGCATCTTGACATGTATTGAACACTCGACATGTATTGAACACTCGACCATTAACTGTTCGTAAACATTCGAAAGAAGCTGGTCCGGGAACATTCACCAATAACAAACGCTGAAAGAAACATTCACGTTGTTTTGGATGCACTGTGGAAAGTCTTTGCTTTGAATATGCCTGCGATCGAAGGATGTGGTTCTCCTTGTTTACGTGGCTACCATTTTATACCTAATTTGTTCCATGAAAAATAGCTTGGTATATAATAGTGTTTTTGCGAATTGGCGGAACACATCAGATTTTTGACACAATGTGAAAAATTCAGTTTGTGGTTTGTCGTTTTTGGTGGCTCAAGTATTCTTTGGAAAATATTTTTTCTTCGGTGAAATATACACGTTGACCGTTTTCAAGATGTATTGCAAGATGGTGGATGGAAGGGTCTCTTTCATGGGTGCGAAAAGTAAAAAATATGCCAGATAGCTTCGTTGCTGCTGATGTATCTACCTATTTGGTATCGTGTTATTTCGTCATTTTTATTTACATTTTGAACTTCAAATACGGCCAAATCACTGCCTTTATTAACATATTTGCAAAGGTACTTAATGTATTTTACAGAACTGCAAAACTCGACATTAATATGAGCCTTATACGTTTTTGAAAGCAATGGTGAGTATGATACCACCCACTGATTGTCAATTTCAACTTGGTTTCTAGAATTTGATATTCGCATTGTAAATGTTTGGCCACCATTCTCAGCGTTTCTGCGGCGATACAACGGATAACCATCGATATCCGTAATAGTATCATTTGTATATTCCTTTGGAAAACGCTTCTTACATTTTCCACCTTCCATGCAAGGCGATGTCATGTTAAAAGCACCGCACGGTCCGTGGATCGAGTGACTGGGAACAATATCAAACAATTCTTGATCAATTAATGGGTCCGGAATTTCGGCTGAAATTATTTCATCAATTTCTTCTGGACGGATTTTAACTTCAAGCCAAATCAAAATGTGAGAATGAGGCAAACCTCGCTTTTGCCACTCAATCAAATACAGATAGCAACGTGTGTTACCGAAAACTGAATGTTTTACGATTAAATCAATCAATGATTTTAATTTTTGTTTGAACACACGTGCCGTGACATCATGACGATGCATTGATTGATGGCCTGGTAATAGAAAAGTTTGTATTTCCTCCCAATTCGGATTACATGTAAATGTAATAAACAAATCTGGACTACCATAATGACGTAAGTCATCGCATTTTGTATATATTCCTGCATGTTCCGTGAACTGCCGATGTAGCTTGAAGGTAAAATAAATGCATTACCGATATCATTGCCGTTTAAATTTTCATAAATACTGCCGATAACAGTATCTCGTAAGAGGATGTTTTCCTCCGATCGTTATTTAGCCTGGTTGTATCGAATAAATCGCAAATGCTTGTTTTCAACCTTGGCGTACATATCCACGACGTATTGAAGCCACAGTTGACGATATCGAAGGATATAGTTATCCTAATTACGTCTAATCATCAATCGGGGGCGTAGTACTTCATTGCAGTAACTTTTTTATTTGTTTTATTACCTGAAAAACTAATAAATTAAATAGTAAAAAAAGAATAAGAAATAAATATAGTGGGCCCGTTATAATCCGGCCCCTGGTCGCAATACCGCGGGTCTACTGTACTAATAAAATAACGAATTAAATAGTTGAATATTAAATTTACCAGCAACTGGATCACGCTGTGTGATGTTGATGTGATATTCATTCTGCCCTTGCCAGAATATCAGTGGATACTGGAGTGCGTCATACGAACGGTGTAGATCCGAAATTATACTAACAGTTCTATCTTGACGTGTGACTTTAATCAACTGAGTCACCAACCATAAAAACTGCAACTTCATCTACGGTTGGCGCGTTTAATCTGCCAGCGTGTTCTCCTGATGGTAATTTGTCAGCTTTGATGACAATTTGATAGTTATTTTTTAATTGTGGCGACACAATTGAATAAGTTGATTATTATTTTCCAAACAATTTTCCAACAATACCACAATTGCTCTCTCTTCTGCTTGTTCGATGAAATTATACTGGCACCTAGTTTTCAAGCGTTCCTCACAATTTCCAATAGATTTGGAGAAACTTCGGGTCATCGTTTGGCATCGGTATCAACGACCCAATCTTATGGTACACCTGGCCTTGTATTTTGAATTTAGTTTCAAAATGACGTCCATCAGATGTAAGATCGCAAATTTTTGTTGCCCTAAAAGACGTCATCTGGAAGCAAGAATTGAGTTTGCGTGCCTTGCGCAGAAACAATTTCGAATCGTTTGATTCGCCAGCAAGAAGGATTGTAAATGTTCTGGCGGATTGGGTAGTGGTAATAATACATCTTTTCCTGATGCACAACACATGCCGGCTGCTTCATTGCGGAATTTCAACGCCTGATAATACTGGCATATTTTTTGCTCATTGCACCGATTGCAGTTTTAGAATGTGCAGAGTAATCAATGGCTGGTGCATATTGGAACGCAAGACGAACAAATGATACACGTGTTAAAGCACGGCTGATTTACTGTTTCTCTCGTTCTCTTTCACTAAATGTAGCGATGTGCTGTTCTCGTGCCGCTCTTGTTCTCGATATATTCTGTCCAGTGGCGGCTCTACACGTAGTGCCACTGTGACATGTCACTACCTCTAATCATGAATAAATAAATTAAAAAATAAATGCAGTGAAAGAAAAATAAATATTTATAAATGCGGCATTCTCTACTCTACAGCTAGGGAAAGTAATGAACTCCATCTGTTGGCCACATCAGTGAACTGTTTCGCTGTCGTGGCGACAAATCTTGGTTAGCACAGATCGCGCATGCGCTCTACCGTTTTCGTGGAAATATTCAAGGTCGGGGGTTCGCTTTGTTAATGGGGAATGGAGACAACTTCGTTCTGTCACACGCTGCAGCTCGATAAAGTTAGTAATACTGCCGGCAGAGTGCAGCAGCTGCCATTTTTGTAGCCTTCAACTACATACCCACTGGAACAGTGCTTCAGCCTGTTCGCTGATTACTGGTGGTCCGCGAACATAGTTCAGGAGTTCCACAGGGATAATATGATAATATCATAAATTCTGGTACCATATTCGTACTGTATAAGGCTGTATGCCCAACATTTAAAAGCCTTGAATATTTCAATTACCCGGCAAAAAATGTGGCATTTCCAGGATGAGATAGAACAGCATTGTTTCTACAACAGTCTATTCACTTCCATGTGGCGTCTAGAGATTAAGTAAATGACGGTTTACTAAGGGTTTTAAATGGATATGAGGAACCGCGGTAGTTGATAAGATTGGTAACGCGAGTGGTGAAGTAAATAAAAATAAAAGGCATATGGTCTAGCGTCTTTTATTTTGGTTTATGTATGTAGGCCGGTGGTATAGTGTAGCGCCCATCCTGTAGTAACATTATTATTTATCTGGTTTGGTCTGATTAACATGTAATTAGCTTTTAATAGTTCACATCCAGTTTTATATCTGCGTTTTCATAGGATTCAAAACGTGGTTTTAGATTTATTATGTTATAATGGTACATTTTAATAACAACATAATAAAATTAGGCCCAGGGTGGAAGACATTAAAAAAGAAAGAGGAAAAATTGCGGAGGTGACTGGCGACGGAGGAAGGAAACTCAGAAGAAGAAAATGAAGTTGCGCAATCGTCGTCCATAGTCGGCTGAAACGAAAAGGAGAAAAAAAAAAGAAAAAAAAAGAAAAGAAATAGGCTTGTGTGAGTTAGTGGCCTACAGCATTATTTTTGAAAATTTACTGGTCGTCGGGTTGAAAAAGATTTGGATACGCTACCCCAGAAGCTTTGTCAATGCGAGCAGGCAATATTGCTTTTTTTTCTTAGATTCTCTGAAGGAGAATTACATAAGTTTATGAATGCAAGTAACAGGAAACGATTCTCAAGAGAAATGTGTTCCACTGCCGTCGTGGTCATCGAAGACAGTGCCGGATAAGAAAGCACTCTCAAAAATTTCGATTCCCACTGTTTTTGAAATTAATTATATGTGTTTTATAAGTTCAAAGAAAAGGTTTTGTAAATGACTAATAGAAATTATTATATTTTTATTCAATTAACAAACGAATTTTACAATTTTTACAACTTTCAGGGAGCCTTCAAAAATCAGGGGCTCCAGGCTACTGCCTAGTCGTGCCTAGTCCTACCTTTTGGGTAATCCAACACTGCTTGTAGATCAACTTGTCGGTTTTTTGGCTAATCACTAAATGTTAACCGTTTGGTCAATTTTAAAACATTTATCATTGATTAATTTCAAAATCATTTAATTAATCCGGCAGTAATTGCAGGTAATGAGACTTTCACACGTTACAAATCTTTATATAGCGAGATTCTTACTCTGAGCTGTTTTTCAACTTTCACTTCAATGATGATCAGTAAGCCGCGGAAACATTCAGTGGCGGATCCAGGGAAGGAGAAGGCTAGGGGGCTTAGACGTCCCCCACCACCAAGGTCACCCCCGACGACATGGAATTGGGGAACCTTTTTTTTATGCTTTTCTTATAAGGGCGGCATTCTGGAGTAATGAACCCCCCAAACCAAATCTTAGCTCCCCCCCCCCCCCCCCAATCAAACCAAAATCCTGGATCCGCCACTAGAAACATTTTGTTGTTGTCACTACCTGAGGAAATCACTTCGGCCGCCACTGATTCTGTCACAGACGTTCATCACGCTGTTCTTGAGATTCTTGCATACGACGCTCAGCTGTCCTGATTCTTTGAACTTCCTTACTTGCCGCGATTTCTTCTGTTGATTGATGAGCTCTCTCGTCGTGCGTCTTGCCTCTCTGCTACACGCATTGGCGAGGTTAGATTCTTTGGCGACATTTCACTGAAAAATATTTGAATTACAACAAAAAGTGCCTTTCTGAAAGCCTTAAAATAAGACACTATAATACAGTGGTGAAACCGGAATTTTTGGGTCCACTGAAAAATACAGTAAAATGGAAGTTAAGAACTAATGAGGTAATACAGGGCGTTCGCCGGAAAACGCAACCCTCCCAGTCTGTTGCCGTCGGCAACTTGCTCGGACAGCGGTGCCAGCAGTTTCCGCCACGCGGCACCGTGAATCACCGCACTGTTTAACACCTCCGCTGCCCCAACAGTGCAGTGCAGTGACCCTTACATTGTTAAGAACGGTTTCTTTGCATTGTAGCTAGTTTGTGACTTCAGTCTCTTATTAATCAGTGTTGTGAATAAACGTTTCTTTGCGGTTTGGCTGGTTTGGGGCTTCATACTCTTACTAATCTGTACCGTGTTTGAGTGTGAGTAAAATTATGGTACGTTACAGTTTGCAACAAAGAATATTTCTCTACGATACATATGTGAAGAAGAAGTCGTTTAAAAAGTGTCGCAGTAAATTTCGTCGCGAATATCCAGGCGCTTTCCTGCCAGCTAAATCAACAATTCTGCGTCTGGTTAAAAAAGTAAGAGAAACGGGTTCATTTTTTAACAAAAAGAGACTGTCGGTCAACCGTATTCTCACAGAGGAGAAAATTGACGATATCGCTTTTCGACTAGAACAGTCACCCAAAAAATCATTAAGTCAGTTAGGGCAGCGTGTGTCTCGAAATATGTTCAGAAGATGTGAAATGTGCATTACACAAGAGTGTCAACACTTCCAGCATCTTTTATAAGGTAAGCTAATGAATTACGTCACATTTAAATGCTTAGCACATACAAGTTTATGAAGTTTATGAAGCGTAATTATTATGAAATAGTCCGCGGCCGACGGTCGAACAATGCCGGGAGCTGAACGCTCGCTCGCCGCGAGCAGTTTCTTCCTTGTAGCGCTAACAGTGGGTTGCGTTTCCCGGCGAACGCCCTGTATAAAATAACATTGAAAACATAACAGAAAAAGAAGAATGATATTTTTTTGATACATTTATAGCATGGATGACACCAGGCTTTCAAGAGGTTTAGAAAGATATGAAACGAAATAATACCAGTGAACTGTATGGAAAGAAAATTTTTTCGATAGCAGACTTTGAATATGGCAGGATTCAAAGGTAGAGAGGAGTGCAATAATGAAGGAGTACTGGGGAGGAAGAGAAAAAACAACAGGAGAGGAATTGAAATTGACACGTGGTCTCTAGCTGACCATAACAAAAAGAAGAAGAAAAATGATAAGCTAGCGAGAAATACTTACACGATTAGAATTTATCGTAACGTTTTCTTCAGTGTTATATTCATGTGTGTAATTACTTTGTCGTTAGGTATAAAGACACACAAACGATGAACAACAATACAGTATAATTATAACACAATACACAGCACAATTAAAATTGAAGAAACTCACACATATGGCGTGGAATAGACTGTAGCATAAATAAATCGAAAAACAACGCCATCTACTGGATGGTTCGATAAATTAACACACCGCCATCTGTTAGGAATAAACTGCAGCATAAATAAACTGAAACAGAACGTGATCTACTGGATGATTACCCAACCTAGCTAACCAAGTGATGTATCGATAAGTTAACACATCGCCATCTGTTAGAAACTTATGGAACTGGTGACATGGTTTCTGCCCCTGTCGTAGCCGCCTTTACCTAGTCCGCCCATCCTGCCTGGTACAGGGGACCTCCATTTTAACGTCGAATCCGAACAACAGTACCGTCCTGGCATATTTCACCTTACACAGCATGCTGCGCCGGGGGTTATTGCCGTGTTAAGTGTCTATAAAAATCCTCGCTGAGACAGGGACTCGAACCGCGGACCTTTCCATCTCCAGTCAGACGTCCTAACCACTTAGCCGTCAGACCGCTTGCCCTTGGTGGCTTACAAATAATTACAAACCATTGTCCCATGACAAACATTTAATGAACATTTATTTCGCAAATAATAAATATTGAGGTCTATAATCCAGATAAAAACTATCCTATCTTTTAAGTTGGACTAAATTACACACAGTAAGCCAAATTTAATCTAAATCGGTTATGTAGTTTCGGAGTTCATCCCGGACGAACATCGTGACACGAGATTTTTATATATATAAAGATTTATAATTATAGAAAAGTACATAACGCAGATATCAGTTGTGTTCAACAGTACAAAATGTCTTCAGCAGTTAATAGGGCAAGAAGCTACGTGCCACACGGAAGGGGGCGGCGAAGCCACGTCAGGCTACGTGGTGGGGGTGGGGGTGGAAGAGCGAGGGTTCCAAGGGAGACCAAAATGGAGCCACTTAGTTTATGGACGCTCCCAACAGCTGATATTTAGGACAGACTTTCACTGCGTGAAATATTTAGGCATCTCTGGCTGGGAGACCCCGAAGAGTAGTCATCCTTCGTAAGTAAATTCTTATGATTTTACAGTCTTGTGGCAGGGATTCGATTTGCGGCGCTTTCCATCTCTGTTGTAGCTAGACCTATAGTTTAATGTGAAATCTGAAACTCGAAGCATGTTAAGGAACTCATGCGAGCAACACAACCCGACGTCACCCGAATTCGAACCTTTTATCCTGAATTATGCCTTAACTGCTGCTCATGTTGTCAGTAGTCTTCCGCCCCCTGCCGTGAACGCTTTGCTAAAGGGAGAAGTTAAGTGTCTTCATCTGTCTGTGAGACGTATTGTGATGGCAGAATATGTAATTTATGTTGTTAAATTGAGGATCTTTCTTGCAGTCACTTAGATAAAACCGTCCCAGGATGGCCAGTTTGTTCCAGGGCACTGAATCCAGCAAGGTTACACATTAGTTAAGTTCAACCGCTCTGGTAAGTTTTCACTCAGCGAAAGAAGATAAGGTAAACAGCCTTAGCAATGCCAGTAGACTACATGTTTGCAGAATTATAAACAAATTTCACTATTAAAGGTCAGTGGCGATATTTCTTGAATCTAAACTGCAGTACTGTAATAATATTAAGCATAGTAGATTAATAAGATAGCTGAAGGTTCATCCCTCACATTATGAAAAAATCCAGTATGTACAAATATTAATTGTTTTAGAACCTGTAAATTCCTTTATTTAGGTGCTGAACTGTTTTCGTGTTTTTTCACTGCGCCAAAGCTTCGCCCGAAACCACCCGGCATCTTCCGGAACGGTTTATCAGTGAAAAATTATTTTGTTTGACTATCTGGTTTGTTTCCGTAGATAACCAAACCATTTCTTCTCTAATGAAGCGCAGTTTTCCCTAGAAGATGCCCAAAGGCTTCGGGGGAAACGATGGTGCAACGAAACAACAAGAAAACAGATCAGCAACCAAATAATGGCATAAGTTATGTATTCCAGAAGAGTGTTAACATCACCATATTTAGCATACATTGCAGTTATTTACTGTGTGTTGTTTTCTTGTACTCGAAGTAACTGCTGTTTCATGGGTGATCACTATGATATATGAACTATTAGATCTAGCTTCTGTAATATACAAAGTCCAGATAATTCAGTTTTGCAGAAATAGTACTCTAAATTAGATGTTATATTTACAATTATTTCTTACATTTCCATTCGAAAGGACTTTTTTTAATAGTGAAATTTATTTTACTCAACAACATCTACCCAGTTATACATTAGACCAATATTTCTATTGTGTTTTAAATTGTTGTTATACATACTGTGTGTTCACAGACACTTTGTTCGTCTGTTTATCTTATATGCCTTAAACTCAATGGTGTACCGTATTACCAAAATGTTATTTGTATGATGTTTTATGGATATACTTCATAATGAATCACTCTAGACATGTTAAACTCTAAATTTAAAGTCAAATATTAGATCTTCAGAGTGGCTCGGAATATTTCAAGAAGAAACTTTATCATTTGTGTACCTTGGTAACCTTCGGTAAATGGTCTGATGGTTATTTTAAAATTCTCTAATGTAAGTGAAGTATCACACTTAAAAAAGTCAAGTACTGAAGTGGAGAGTAATACTAATTTGGTTACCATTTCAATCTACAAGACTAAGTTCTACTGATCCTGAAGATATTTCGAGTTAAATTATAAATTTTCAGTCGAAAGTGTCACAGACTACCTGACACTGATCATTTATCTTTACCTAGTATAGTTTGTATAACCGATGATGCCGTATGTTACAAAGTAAAAAACTACAGGGTGTCCACCATGAATCTGACACCTTTCATTTAGCTGCCAAAAATCAACGAATGGAAGTAAGTTGGTAACATGCATTGCAGTGTGTAGAGAAACTGTGGAAGTTCTGTTGACTATTTTTGAAAACCCGCGCAAGAGGTTGTAGGTGGCGCTGCGGAAACTTAACTGAAAATGGCGTCACCGCAAGAGCGAGCACAAGTTATTTGGTGGTAACAGGAAGCAAATTCAGTGATTTAAGTGCAACGCAACTTTCGCCGCGTGTTCTAGAAGGACCCGACTTCACGGAACACCATTAAGAAATGGAAAGTGTGAAGTTTGAAGTAATGGGAAGTGTGAAGAAATTGCATGGTGGCGGTAATGAGCGCGTATCAGAGGAGCATGTAGCAGCAGTGAGACAGGCGTTTGAACAAAGTCCACGCAAGTCCACGAGAAATGCAGATTCCGAAGTCCACTGTACATAAGGTATTGCATCACTCTCTTCGGTTTCATGCATACAAATTGAAGTTGCTTTATGAACTGGAAACAGATGACGGTGATACGAGGCAGGCACTTGATGTCGACATATTACATCACATTGATGAAGACCCAACATTTGTAACTATCATTGCTTTCTCTGATGAGGCCACATTTCATTTATCGGACAGTGTCAACACACGCAATGCACATATTTGGGGATCACAAAACCCACACTGCATTGCGGTACACATTCGTGACAGCCCGAAATTAAATGTGTGGTGCTGATTGATGCACAATTTTATCATCGGCCCCTTTTCTTTGTAGAAAAAAACAGTTATGGGCAGTAATATACCTCGACGTCTTGGAACAATTTGTTGTGCCTCAGTTAATGCATTTGCAGCCGAACGTCATATTTCAACAGGACGGCACTCGTCCGCGTTGGAGCATGATCGTTCGAGAATTTTCCGGTCGCTGGATTGGGCGTGGTGGACCGACAAATTGGCCACCTCGATTTCCGTATACTACCTCCCTAGACTTCTTGTGGGGATATGTGAAAGACAAAGTGTATACAGGCCGCAAATTTCGAGATCTTCAAGAGCGGCTGCATACGAGATGCTATCACTTCCGTTACGCTCGAGATGCTACAAAAAACCAGACAGGAACTTTAATTCAGGCTAGATGTTCTTCGTGCAACGAGAGGATCTCATGTAGAGGTGTACTGATTTTTTGTAACAAAACTTGGTGAGTTACTCTTGACCTTGCATGCATTATTTTCATTTTACCCTAAGCAGTATGAAATATACAGTAATTTCAGATGTGTCAGGTTAATGGTGGACATCCTGTACTTTGTTCAAATTGACAGGATATCCGCTCTCGAAAGGTCTCTATTCCAGGGCCGGTCTCAGGAATGGAAACTTTTAAAGATCTGTCTCGTGCTGTCCCGGTTGAGTTGTTTAATACAGAGATTAGCATAAGAATATAAATCTAATAAATGTGAAATAACCTGTGTGCCAGGGCTGGCGCAGTCGGGATCCTGGGGCTGCTTCGATGAGTTCAACCGCATTGAACTGCCAGTACTGTCGGTCGCTGCCCAGCAGGTGGCGGTGGTTTTGGCTGCCAAGAAGGAGAAGAAGAAACAATTCGTCTTCACCGACGGCGACACAATTGACATGTGTCCAGAATTCGGCATTTTCATCACGATGGCAAGTTCATAAGTTACGCTATTACATTATAATTAGTGGTAAGTAAATTCGTATTGCAGATAACAAGACTTAACTGAAATCGCTAAATATTCCCCAAGATATGCTGAACAAGACAAATAAGTTTGCACGATGTAGCTGTACGTTCAGCGATCTAACATACGTTTGCATTTACTTTAATCACCTTGTTCACTTCTAGACAATATTTTATTAAATGATGGTTTTCCATTATCTTACATTTTAGTGAAAGTAAACTTCAATCATCTTCTGTCTAGGAATTTCATTCATTATTCGATTTCTTTGATTATTTTAACTGTGAAATGTGTATTTTTTTATTCAGAGATGGAAGATTATTCCAGATAGCTACTAACTGATCTCTGGAAATGACCTATTAACCATACTCATGATAGTCGATCGTGGGAGAATTCATTACAGCTAAGAAATGTTGCAGAAATAAAATGATGAGTTGCATACAAGGAATGTAAAGGATAATGTAGTTACCATCCTATTTGTGGTGAAGTATAGGAGAATAATGAATGCATTTAACGGATTGAGCTATAGAATGGTGGTGATTTAGATTTAAATCATTGGGTTAAGTAGGAAAGTGACATACTATGTACAGGAATTCTTATGAGGAAAGAAACTAAGAATTAAGATAAAAAAGCAGCATGGAAATTGGTTGTAGTAAGTACAGGATGCAACAGTATAGTGTATTATAACCTCTATTGTTCATCATTCTGCTGACTGATTCTGTTCTTGGGTTAGCAGTCTGACGTCTAGTTGTTTCCGGATAACATACACACAGTCTAAAATAGGATTAAAAAGAAAGAGGATTTTACAAACCTTCACAGGGATTTGGATAGAATATATAATGACGAATTTTAAAATAGATAATAGGTAAAGACAGCTATATTCCACGATTATTGGGTGGAGAGGTAATTAATTGTTGAAGGAATAAAGTGTACATATCTTTGAATATAATTTTGTAGTATATTGAGTTGGGCTGGACATATGCTAGAGGTGACAGGTACAGATTTCAAAGATCTGCATCTATTGGAGAGTGTGATGAGGGGATCTAGCAGAAAACCGACGGAAATTGGAAGCAAAAATCTGACTTATGATTGAGTTTGGTGTGATAGTATAGGACCTACACAGGTGAGCCAAAACATTGTGACCTCTGCGAGACTGAATTTCATCTGGTGACGTTGCAGGTACGTCATGCAGTAAGGATAGTATGAAAGTGGAGGAGAAAGAGCAAGGGGAGTAATTTAGGAATGATACGTGTGGAAAATACACTGATATAAGGCACTTCGACAAAGGGCATTTTGTTATGGCCGGGCGGCTAGGAAAGAGCATCTCGGAAATGGTAAAGCCGGTCGGCTGTTCGCCTCATACTATGGTGAGCATCTGTTGAATGTGGTTGAAGGACGGTGAAACCACGAGTAGTCGACAAGGTGATGGATGTCCACGCCTCATCACAGAACATGGAGCTCGGAGGCTTGCCCGCTCTATAAAGCAGGATTGGGGGTGGTCCGTGGCACATCTGACGGCAGAGTACAATGCTGGTGCAGGCACAGTGTTTTGGGGCACACCGTTCATAGCACACTGCTGAACATCAGGCTCCGTAGAAAACTGCATCTACGTGTTCCCATAGATTGGAAACGTGTCATCTGGTCGGATGAATCACACGGTGTCGATGGTCGTGGCCAGATACGCCGCCTTCCAGCCGAACGGCTGCTCGAAACTATCACCGCGCCACGGACGCAGCCCGGTGGGGCAGTGTTATACCATGGGGAAAATTCACCTGGGCATTCATGGGACCTGTGTTAGTGATCAAAGGCACAATTACAGCCGTGGACTACGTGAAAATTATTGCGAGCCATCTGAATTCCTACATGCTTCATGTCTTCCACGACGGCGATGGCATCTGTCCGTGGCACAGGGCCAAAATCGTGTTATAGTTGTTACAGAAACTTGACACTAAACGTACGTTGATGTCTTGGCCACCAACTTCGCCTGATCTCAAATCGGTAGAACACATCTGGCAAATTATCGGACGACAGCTCAACGCCGAGATTTTTTTTTTCTTATGATTTTACGCCTCGTTGACGTTGAGGTCATTAGAGGCGGTACGGGACTGGGAACAAGGAAAGGAAAGGAATTCGGCTATGGCCTTTTGAAGGAAGCCCCCCCCCAGCAATCGCCTGGAATGATTTGGGGAAATCATGGAAAACCAAAATCTGGATGCCCGAACGAGGATTCGAACCAGCGTCCCCCCGAATGCGAGGCCAGGGCGTTGACCGCTCACCCACAACGCTCGGTCGCCCAGAAACCACCTGTCTGTAATTTAAGGGAATTTCGTTACCTGTGTGTAGGCATATGATGATAAATACCTCCGGAAACATACAAAGGACTTTGTCGAATCCATGTCATGCTGAAGCACTGCTGTATTGCGTCCCAAAGGCATACCAACTGTTTTGGCTGATCAGTGTACGTTGTGGATATCAAATACAGGATCAGAAGGGGATGCAGAAGAGGGCAGCTAGATTTAATTTGTGGAAATTGACGTCGAACACAAACAATAACTGACACGAAAAACGAGATGGGTTGGAAATCATAGAAAGCAAGGGTGGATATTAATTAGGAGTAGAGACGAGGGAAGAGATGATCACGACCATAAAAGAGCACATAAATTACCGGAAAAATGATGTCAGAAATATCAGCACGAGTAACATCATCAACTGACGTGAAATTGGAGCCATATAGTAATTTTTTATGGTATGGAAACAGATATAATTCTGATGGAGTTAGATTGGGTGTGTATAGCGCGTCAATTGCAGCGAGCAAGGGATAAACGCAAGTAACTCATTGAAATACATGGTACTTTCAGTTATCAATTACCTAATACAACTAGTGTTCATCTGTGGGACAAGTTAATCACTGTTATATTGCACTGCCACACCCGAGAGTGTTGGATTAGCAATAGTGGTCTTGTAATCAGATCTATTTCAGAATCGACAGTTGTTCGAAGCACAATGGATTTAAGTGCCCCACGCTCCTCCCTCGCCCAGAATTGAAATTAGACTGCTCAAACTCGAAGAACGCAGGGTCCAGGCAACCGGACCACGTCCTGATATCGCATGTTAGCCGAGTGAAGACTTTTAATTACGACAGATGACCTTTTGTATTCGTTTCGATTGACACCAGTTATAGGCACAATTAACTGTATGTGACATGGTGTCGAGAAATCAGGTTAAATATTCATTTGATACAGGTAGTTAGTAAAATAAGCTCTGGAAATATCTATACTCTCTTCTTTTAGTCTTTTGGCAGACATCTGAATAGACTCTTGGCATAATTTATCTAGATTTATTCTTATAGCTTACTTCAGTGATCAGGTAGCTTGAAAGGAAGCACACAGCGTAAAAAGTAACCGGCTATTTATTATTTAGGAAAGAACTGGTTCAAACTCTTCAGAAAATATGTTATTTCGTAAACACACTGATTACAAGATAGTTATGATGTCACTAGCTACGATATGGTTGTGTAATAACAACTACTAGGCTTGATATGGCAACGATCTCTAAATAACTTGGATGAGTGACATGAGATAGTTCCTCATTTAATGCAATCATTAAATATTATATAAGCTCAGCATGAAATAAATAGCTAGCAACAGATTACCTTAATGTAGTGATGTTTGAGTCGAAGGTGTAGACGCGACTAGCGAGCTAGTGTTTTCGACACGAGATCAGGCAGCATTGCTAATGGAGGGGATAAGCTAACTCCTGATTCGCTAGTTAAGATTTTAGTATGAGCAAGTTTTCTGAATGGCTACTGATGATGTCAATGAGATGCTAGAGTGGGGCTTGTGCTTTGTGTAGCCACTTGTATGCTGACGGTTGGTTCCCATGTCCTTGAAGCACCGGTTCAGCTCCCACGCATAACCATGCAATGGTAAGGCATCAGTGTCGGGTACCGCGAGAGTCGTGGCTGATAAGACTGAGCAGAGCATCCAATACTAATGTTACAAGTTGGGAAACAGCTCTGGGCTTATCTTGACTGCTACTGACTAAGTGAAATAAAGATTTTACACTATTCCTAAATTCCAGAAAAGCAATCATGCGACACTTTTATTTACCCACATGCCCTCTCACGAGCAGCGCCGCCTAGGTGACGTTTCCTGTCATGGTTCCCTGTGTCATTCAGAATCGTCTGGATGCTTCCCTCCTCTTCTTAAAGTTTCTACCTCTATTTGTGGACACCTTGTATACATCACACGATACTTAACAATCTGCCTAATTGATCAATCATTTATACGATTACAAACTGAAACACACAGCTGAAAGGAATAGCCGTCTAACCTTTGCAACGAGGTATAATACGGCTGCACTACAACTTCGTATTGCGGATAACACATATCTCAAGAATCTTGTTCAAAAGAAAACAGTGGGCTCTAACTACCGTTCTCTTGCTCCACTGAGTTTAAGTTCTTTTATTTTTCAGGAATTAAGAACAATATTTCAGTGTGGAATCATGTTATTTATTATCCCTTTAACGCTCTATATTCATCGCCTCTTATCGTTTAAAAAATTATTAAAGCTTTGAAACTAACTTAAGTGTGTTGAAACATATCTTTGATTTGTCAGAACCCTGGGTACGCGGGCCGCAAAGAACTGCCTGAGAACTTGAAGATCCAGTTTCGCACGGTGGCGATGATGGTGCCCGACAGGCAGATCATCATACGCGTCAAACTCGCCTCCTGTGGCTTCCTAGAGAACATCACTCTGGCAAGGAAGTTCTACACGCTCTACAAGCTTTGCGAGGAGCAGCTTACCAAGCAGGTACTTTAGGGAAAATGGCATATGCTGTTTTATTACCTGTAAATTCATTTCCAGTGCACTGGAAGTTATAGACATAAAAAAAAAATTATAACAGATAGACAGATGTGCTAGCACTCTTAGTCTTCAGTCGCTCGATCATTGCTGTTTATAGCTTGATTAAATGTGTTCGAAAGTAAAGTCGCCTTAAAATATATGTTTATTTAACAGAACAGTTGTATCTGAAATATCGTTAACGCTGTTCGCCGTTTTCAAACTTTTAAAAGTAATAATAATAATAATAGCTGTGACAGATTTGAAAATTGTATCTGTTTTTGATATATGGTTCATTGATCTTTATATCAAGTAGGCATTATTGACATTTCAATATAATTTATGGAGAGTTCCACATCTGGATGACTATCTTCTCACCAGAGATCTTTAAAACGCAGAAGACATACATAGCTGATTCAGAAACTACTTTTTTTAAATACAGACTGTGTATTTGGATAAACGTTTTACTTATGTTTATTGAATGAGACCATGTTTTCCACGGCCGACATTTACATGCAGGAGCATCTAACACAAATTTCAATTTCGTAGCAATCACCACCAAACCTCCCAACTTCCTGATTGGCCAGCCGGCCGAAACTTCGAGAACGCCTAACGTTCCACGTGGGGTGTTAATTATGTATAGCAAACTGAGATGGTAGTTAGAACACGCTGAAGCAGTTACTAAAATGTTGAGGAACATTTAATACATGTTTCCGGAAAGAAACCTTTGGTTACTAAGCAGTAGTTACATTTATGATACTATAAAAAACAGAGGCAAAATGCGCCTAATTTTATTACGTCTTTTGGCTCTTATAAGCAGCAGGTAATTTCTAAATGAATTCAATTTATTCTGGAAGTTTGCATTTTATGAGTCTTCTAGTAGAACTATTAAGGGGATGTTAGATCAGTTTGTTTACATTTATTATCTTGTGTCCACATTCAATCAAATGAATGTCGAATTCCTAATATATATCAAAATTGCGTCATAAACATACCGATTTGGGCGTTGAATCTTACGTTATTCACATGCATTAACAACATATTCCACGCTATTACTGCGTGCTCTGGGTGACCAGTTTGATGCCCAATAATGGAATTTAATTTTTTTTAAAATCCATCTATACCCTACAACACGCAGATTATATAAAAAAAATTCACTACCGTCTAATTCCACGCTGTCATTACATACTCTGGTCATCGTTTATTGCACTAGATACAGTAACATGGAAGGCCACACATTGGAATTACGACTATCATACACGCATAACGGGCTAGTTGGGAAGACAATTAACTTGGATAATTCATATGGTGTTTTTTTAAAGTTAAATACATATAGGTGGTACCAAAAGTTTCTTGTACTGATCAGAATTCACTAATAATCAATTAATCATGGTAGATGTTGGTATGATGTGAGATTTTACACTCACGAGGGTGGCATGACAAAATTGCACTTAACCATATCGTAACAGCCAGATCATTCAGAATTTTTTCAATCTCTCTCACCACTCCCCCATATCCTTACGAGTGTACTCACTCCAAGAATTCTTACAGGACTTATTCCTGGCAATATACTTTACTCTGTAGAAGTTACAAGCATTGGCGAACACTTGTTTTAAAAAAACACTCTCAAACATCCCAAAACTCCATACCACTTACTCAGAGAACCTAACTTATCTCACACACCCATACAAACAGCATATGTATCAGAGTGAAATGCCAAACAAAAATTCGCATATGGGCTACACATATGGAGATAGCTTGATATTCAAAAGTGCACCTTCATTAATATACTAAAAATAATAGTAAGCCAGAAATATATTTAATCCGGTTGTATTACAAGAGAAAATCATATTATTGCAATTCATGATTATTATAAAAATAACCAAAAAGCTACATAAATTGGGGTTTCTAAACCTTCATGCTGAAGTTGTTTCATTTCGTAAAAGGTCAGAGAGAAGAGAGTATGTTACAGTTACCAGAACGGTGGAACTTAGACGTATTGAAAGGACAACGCCCTTAGTGTCAAGACACTTCTGTACTTCTATCGAAATTGTTTATGCCTGATTGAGCTGACACAGTTAATTAAATAGTAGTGCTTAGATGAAAGAAATAAGTATTTCGGTTTAGCTCAAAATTAATAAATAAATTCTGCTGGTTTAGCAAATGCACCTATATGTTAAGTAAACATAGCAAATTTCCCTTAACTAAGAATATTTTCTCTCTTTGTTTACAGGTCCATTATGATTTCGGCCTGAGAAACATCTTGTCGGTTCTTCGGACATTGGGAGCAGCTAAGAGAACTAATTGCAAGGACTCAGAAAGTACAATAGTTATGCGAGTGTTGAGAGATATGAATCTTTCAAAATTAATAGGTAACACTCCCTTTAAAGCGACAGCTTTTTCATTCTGTTTTAAACCTTTCAGTCTATAATACTATATCTATAATGTTTAATATTTCATAAAGTACCTGAATAAATACCATATGGAGATAAAAGTTGTAAATAATAAAAAGTTTTGTTAGACAATGTTTTGGTTAGAAGTTTCTTTCCTTCCCCGTACAATATTTCTTCTCTCTGTTAGTCTTAAGTTTGTCTTAGATGATACAATTTGTCTATTCATTATGTAAATATAAAGACTATTACCCATGATATTAATACGCATTTACTTATTGCTAAATGTGTATGTTGTGTTTCAAAAGGAAATATATTGTCCGAACAAACCATGAATCAAACTTCCAAAATATTTCACAGATCATTGGATTATGCTATTACATTCAGAATTTAACTAAATGATCAAATGAAGAAGACAGTTACTGCCGACATCTACAAATATATGGTAGGAATGCGATTAACTGAATTACAGTATATGAGGGTAAAAAATATTATAGTTCGTTTCGTACACAAATTCTTCCTTTTCTAATTGTATAAAATAAATCTTTCTGCTTACAGAAGCCACATGCAAGGAATCAATTACCAGCAATTCGTTGATTTAATGAGCCAATAAGCATTTCAGTAACTGAAATGACGAAAGATGTTTCGCCCTAAAAAAATCGTGGACAAATGCACAGAAGCTACAATTGCAGAATTAATGGAAGAGTTCGTGGGAACTAACGCGTTCTAGTAGAGGAGTGCAGTAACATACCAACATTATAGAGCCTCGAGTGCATATGAACCAATAGATTAAGTTTAACTAACCATCTATTCAAAATCAGGTGTGATATTTATGGGACTTTAGGCAAATTTGGCTAATCTTAAGCGTTTACCATATTTTAGCAGCCACTAATTCCCACAGTGAATTGTAATATCAATTACTCTACTTTTCTTGTAGTCGTTGACATAACTCTGAAATGCCAAATTCTATCTACTTCCGTGACGGAGAAGTCAACATGCAAGACTGTCCCCAAATTCACTTCATGTTGCTATATTGTTTGAATTATTTGCTGGGATTGTGCAAGTTGTTTGTATTATGCAGACGAGGACGAGCCGCTGTTTATCTCATTAGTCGCTGACCTGTTTCCGAACCAAGCCCTCGAGAAGACCTCCTACCCAGAGCTCGAGGCTGCCATCGCTGATAAAGTAGAGGAGGCTGGGCTTATCTTTCACCCGCCGTGGGTCCTGAAGCTTATACAGGTACCTACTTTAAACTTTAGATGAGCTGGAACGGGAGCTGTTGTAATCCATTTTTAATGAAAACACCTTCATATATTGAGTAATCGGCTAATCTTGATGCTTTGTTCTTAATCACTGGGTTTAGCCATAAAGATGTACGCACTTTATTACAAACATTTTATGTCACATAGGAAATAAGCTTCTTAATGTATGTTAGTGCAGTAGAACGTATAAGGCCAAATAATTAACAGAAATATTGATTCTTAGTTTCACCAAAATAATGAATTTGTTACTGTCAAATGGTTTCCTTGCTACTTGGAGTATTCTAGATGCGACAAAGAATTAACTTTTATTGACGAGTCAGGGTGTTGAAATACATGTTGTAGGTTACGAAAGTTGCGTAGTTCTTGTTTGAAAAGTAATAGACTGTTTGTAAACTAATATAATTAAGTAAGCCTACATGCAGAAATAAGATACTATATCGATACTTTAACTAACGGTAAAACCGTGAATTTGATAACACTACTAATAATTAAACTTTGTAAGAAAAATCTAGGCACGGCTCAGATCTCGGTGTAGAATCATACGTAACTTGTATGACAGTTATTTGAACAAATCTGTCCGCTCGCGTGTATCTTTAATTAACATCAAGGCTGCCGGCCTCGGTAGCGTAGGGGCTAGAGCACTAGCTCCACGTGCCGAAGGTCGCCGGTTCGAATCCGGCCGCGGGCATGGGTGTTTAAGTGTTGTGTGTCTGTGTAAACTTGAAATGTCCTGTCCGTCCTGTGGTGTCTATACATAGGAACCATAAACGCACTGGATAAACTAAAAAATTCACATGAAGAGATTATAAACACACAAGTTGAACAATAAGCGGAAAGGGCAACAACCTCATCTAGCACCCCTCACAATGCTGCTTTCTCCGAATAGCTCATTTCCAATTTGTTTCCTAAATTTTATGCTGTAATTATACAATAAATAAATATTTTTTATTATATATTGTAATATCATTTACGTTTGTTAAATATTTTAAATTTAAAACTATTTTTCATTCAGAGAAATGCGGATGAACCATAAAGCCATAAAAAAAAAAAAAAAAAATCAAGGCTAAACCGTTACCCCATTCAATCTGTTTACATTTTTATAAATTTTAACCCAAAACAGCAATTCAACAACGCCTTCTATTTCCGGTTACGTGTTGGATCCAATATCGCCAGTTCAGAAAAAATTAGGCGTGTAGCTTTGATTTGATGAGTTCATATTCAGTAGTCTGAATAGAATATCTGTTTTTCTCATATATATTAAGTGAATTATTTTCCTGATGAATTAAAGAACTTTTTTTTAATCTTTTCACTAAACATATATCCCTCTCGAATGTGATAAGGTAAAGGTTTGTTCAACGTATCGTAAACAACGTAAGAGAAATTTTACGCCTACAGACATAAAATAGAACTGGTTCGTACAGCTCTATTACACAAAACCATTTGTTTTCTAAGGTAGGTGACTTTTGAAACAACTACTTTAGTCGAATGCTTAACTGTTTCCTGATCTTGCAGCTCTATGAGACTCAGAGAGTTCGCCACGGCATTATGACGTTGGGGCCAGCTGGTGCGGGGAAGACGTGCTGCATACACACACTGATGAAGGCGCTCACCATGATAGGACAGTATCACAGGTACAATACAAGTCTTCAAAAACACTTAGTATGCACTTGGTATCACATACTGTTTCTTTTCCAATAATACATTCGCAACTGCAAGTAGTCATCAGTGTTCTGCCTCCAGGCAGGTTTTCAGTTGGTGGCTCTCCACGATCTCCTATCTTCTACCCTCCTCATCAGGTCCAAGTAATTTCCGGTTCCCTTGATAACATCTACATTCTCTTGTACGTCCTTCTTCATCCCACTTTTCATCCACAAACTAGTCCTTCCTTGGCGTCTGTTAACAAGCACTCCCCTCTTAATGAGTTCCCGTTCAGTTCTTCTTTCTTTCTCTTATGACTTGCAGTAGTTTCCTCCTCTCTCCAACCTTTTCCAGCATTTCAACATTACTCAATTTTCCATCGAGCTTATCCTCTTCATTATCCTCCACTACCACATCTGAAACGCTTCTATCCATTTTTCATCCTCTCGCCTCAGTGCCCACGCCTCTGCTCCATAAAGAACTGAACTCCACATGAAACATTTGCTAAGTCTTTTCCTCAGTGCTTTTTTGGTTAATATTCTTCTCTTCCTATTAAACGCTTCTCTCGTTATAGCAATACTTTTAAGTGATTGTAGCTCCAAGATATCTGAAGGCTCTTACTTGGCTGATATTAGCTTGTCCTACAATTATATTTACCAGTTTCCTCTGATGCCAATCACCATACTCTTTGTTTTTGCTGTATTGATTTTCATTCCATATTCTTCACAACCCTAATTTAGATCTTTCAGCATTTTGTTTAGACGTCATTCACTTTCTGCTAATAAGACCATGTCATCGGCAAATCTTATACATTATATTCTCTAGCCACCAATAAGCACTCCTCTTTTCCATCTAAGCATTTCCCAAAAGTTTCTTCCAGGTATAAGTTGAACAATAAGCGGAAAGGGCAACAACCTCATCTAGCACCCCTCACAATGCTGCTTTCTCCGAATAGCTCATTTCCAATTTTTTTCCTAAATTTTATGCTGTAATTATACAATAAATAAATATTTTTTATTATATATGGTAATATCATTTACGTTTGTTAAATATTTTAAATTTAAAACTATTTTTCATTCAGAGAAATGCGGATGAACCCTAAAGCCATAACGGCTTCACAAATGTTCGGACGACTAGACGTTGCTACAAATGACTGGACAGATGGAATATTCTCTGCTCTGTGGAGGAAGACGCTAAAACTGAAGAAAGGTAGGCAAGAATGTAGTTTATTAAATACAGATTTTAAAAATCTAACATCTCGAAAAGTAACAAATGGAGAAAATTCAGAATTTTTAAAAGGAAAAAAATTCATTATTCTTAGCTGCGAAACATTGCAACCACTATCATTAAATAGATATCATGGTTCATCATTAGAACTTTAAATTTAAGTGACTCAGTAACCAAAAGATAAATACATATCAGTAAGTGACTGTTCAGACATTCCTCAGCTTTCCTTCCGCTGTCGTTAAATATAATAGTTAATTTTAGATTGCAATGTTAATCTATGTGATAAGTGACAGAGTTATAATTTCCATCTTACTGCAGATGGAGTTCGATGGGCATTACTAAGCCATTGTTAGCAATAAAGTAGAAACAAGACCAGAGTTTTTTCTGTTTCAGTGACAAGAAAAGCAGAGTTCTTGGTTGAAAATAACGTCGTCAATTAACACAATAAAGAAATACGTCGGGGAGTTAAATGAGAGCTGTTTGGTGAAGAAATTGTTCCCACGAAATTATTTTCCCATTCGGCCAACCTCAGCAACAGAGTGGCTAGCGCATTGTTCCTAACGCTCAGATCCAATCTGTGTTGCCTTAATAATGCAGAAAATAGAATGCGGTATCTGTATTTAGATATGGACAATTGAATCCATGAGCTTATTCGTAGTTATTTCAGTGTTTACCGGGATAAGGGGTCGTAAAGCTTTAATTGCAATTTCTATGTCATCAGTTAAAAATAATAGGAAAGGATCTATATCAGGCCCTACAGAATCCTTCTAGAATACGCGCGCAGCTGAAAAAGTGTGGCCTCTCTACCGACGGAAACATAACAAGCTGAATATCAAAGATGAGAAAGATCAAACGCAGTAGAAGTGGAGTATAATGGTTGATAATACACGCACTTTCAGTAAAAGCATAATGACGAAAGGTTAATAACGAGGACTAGTTAAAACTACAATTCATTCTCTATTAAAATATTTACTCCAAAATCCGCTTTAAACAAATCTCAAGGGTAGCTCCGTAGCTTCCGTTATGACGCCATTTCAATATTACTGTAAAACTAATAAACCACTGAAGAAGACAGCCATTGTGGCTGTGCGCGCTGAGTTTCAGATGTCGGGTCTAGCGTACCAAGTGCTTTCTCCTGATCATCAAATTTCCACCTGAACAGGTTGTAAGTATATCGTCATACAATAGCCACGAAGGCTTATTTTTTAAAACAAAAAGTAACTAAGAGCTGAACATCATGAACTGCGATCAGCACATAAATCCACCCATTCCACTAAGATTCGATGGCAAGATAAAGCTACAGTACTTTTGGTTTTACGCCTCATCAACGTCATTACAGGCGGGAGAGGAAGTGGCAAGGAACGAGCTGGAAGTCGACCATGGTGTTTCAAGGACACCATTTCCCTGGAGCGATTTTGGGAAGCAGTGGAAAACACAAATCCAGATGGTTGGAAGAGGATTTGAATCCGCGCCCTCCAGAATGCGAGACCGAATCGTTACCACTCACTCAGCACGCTGGATCATAACGATATATGAGTGCAGAAGGTATAAAAAGGTGTAAAATTGTAGTATTTTATCTCCTTAGCAGCAATATGGATGCAATAAACAGATTCTATGAGTAGAAAACAATGTGAAATATACTCGCACTATGCTTCCATTGCGTTACTTGTTTGTCTCTCTCCCTCGGGATGGCCAGCAAAGGAAAACGCGCCACCAGTTCCCAGTGTTACACATGAGTCCAGTGCGAACATGCGAGAGAAGGTATGACCTGTGTCCTTCCAGGATTCAAACTGGGCTTGTTAGACCCGGTGTACTTAACCTATAGGAGAAAAGTCTGTGTTGTCATCTTAGTTCGAACGTGTAACTTTTTGTGTATGATAAGAGTATTTTTGTTTGTGAAATGTGTGGTTTATGAGGGGAATTTTTGGGGACGTCCTAGCGTTCGCCTAGATGATAGCGGGAAAATCGTCCTAAAACCGCGATCTGAATGGCTGGAACGCGGGGACCAAAACTCGAACCTGGTTCCATTGTACCTCTTTAACTTACTGAACAACACTGGCGGATACTGCTCCTGAAATAATTTATATTTAATTAAAGGTTGGCGGAAATTTTACTGCACAGTAACTGTGTAGTCTTATCGTTGATCGTAACTGTCAAAGTTATGTTCGCTGTAGTGCTAACTAAATTTTTGTGTTGAAATTTGGGTAATTTCTCTGTTATGTAAACCATATACATGCACATTAACTGAACTCTGTCTGAGATCTCTTACTGAAGACAGACAAAAATATGATTCATTTGTATCTCTACTATAGATACGTAGTATTGTTCGATACAGGCACACACATTCGCAATATCCTCTTTCCATACTATGAATTCCTTATCTTTGCCAATCTCCATTCGTATAGGTTCCATTTCTGGTATTCCAATATTCATGTTCACAATGTGTCATGGCAGCAATGGATTATTGGCTGTCTTAACAGGGCATTCCTGCTATAAGGAGGGTGTGATTCTTTTTCTCATCAGAACATATTGGGTGTCAAATCAATTAACTTTTTAAGTAAAGTTTTATTAAAGAAAATTCAATTTTTAAAATATCTACTAAAAATGTGTATCTTTAACGTGCTTGTGTCGGCCACAAATTTACCAGTGACGATGCCCCGCTCGAGAAGGGCGAAACGCGTCTGGTAGATGAAAGTTAGTAATAAAAACAGTTGTTAGAAGACGTATTTTTATTCAAAACGATTTATGCACCAACTGCGGAACATGGCAAACAACAAACTTACAGACAGGGAATATCTGTTATGCATCATTTTTGGAAATATTTTTTTAAATATATTTTGCTTTCTGTTAATAAAAAGTGAATTCGAAGGACGCATCGATAATCCATGTTGTTCCATTTTATTTTCAGAGAGATACAGCTGTAACGTTTAAAATAAATGACGTAAGAAAATTTTGGTCGAAAAATTGCCTACAGGACCATACATAGATGACAAATGGCATTATTGTGTATAACAGTTAAACTTTTCGGGTGAAGTAGTTTCCGCCACTTGTGCGGCGTTCTTGCAGAGTTGACTGCGAGTGAAGGTAACTTTCCTGCCTCTACGAAAAAGCTGGAGTCGGCTGAAAGCTATTGGATTAAGAGAAAGTCAAATATAATTCATGATCGGTCCTTTGGAACTCTCTCATTAGTAAACGTTTGGTATAAGCTATAAGTCTCATTTCTGTTAAACTTGCACTTTATTCTTTTTTTTTTTTTTTTTTTTTTTTTTTTTTGTATTTACGTCTCTCAACATCGAGGTCTTTAGAGACGGGATAGGATGGGGGGCAAGGATGGGGGCAAGGAATGGGAAGGAATTCGGCCATGGCCTTTTGAAGGAAGCATCCCGGCATTTGCCTGGAGTGATTTGGGAAACCATGGAAAACCCAAATCTGGATGCCCGGACGGGGATCGAACCGCCATCCTCCCGAATGCGAGGCGAGAACGCTATCCGTTACACCGCCACGCTCGGTCACTTTATTCTTAACGTGTTATAAGTAAAAGTTTCATTTCACTTGGTAAAATTAACATTTTTCACTAGGAGTTAACCTTAACCTTTCAATAGTAACGGCAGTATCATTTTATAACTGATTTTCAGGAAAATCAGGTATTAGAGGTCTCGACTTTTGAATAAAATTATGACTTTCTTTAAAACCCAGATTGGAGCACATAAAAAAGTTACGTGAGAATTAAAGTAAGCCCAGAACGAAATATTTTCAAACTTTTCAAATTTTTTCTTTATGAAAGGCTGTGATTTAAATAATGTAAAGAAAGAAACGAAATTTGTCAATTTATCATTGCAGCTGATTTCACAAGCCATTTGATTTGAATATTTCGTGTATGAAGAAATTTTGAAACTAAGATTAAGATAGTTGGAATCACTTCACCTTTTTTATGAATGTGTCATAATCTGTTTGCATGATTTAAAAAGACTCGTCTCGCCGTTGTAGGATTTATAATTATTTTGTAAAAAAACATAATGTAATTTACTTGTTGCTGAAAAAATTGTGCATTTTAAATTTTTTTGAAGTGCATGTCAAGCAGATTCATCTGGTTTATTTTTAATATTGCAGGAAACCTTTTTACGTAAATTTAAACTAAGCTAACTAACAATTTCTCAGTTTTTCCAATACATCTATCCAAGTTTACTAAGCATCCAATAAAAATTTCTTAGATTTCCAATCCACTTAATTTATGAAGTTCTGCAGCTCTACTATTATCTTCTTTTGTTTCTGATAGGAGAGTATGTCTGGATGGTGTTAGACGGTCCTGTTGACAGTATTTGGATTGAAAACTTGAATTCTGTCCTCGATGACAACCGAACGCTTACACTGGCAAATGGCGATCGACTATCTATGGCTACTACATGTAAAATCATATTTGAGCCAGAAAACATCGATAACGCTTCACCAGCCACTGTGTCCAGGAACGGAATGGTAATGAACCTATACGTTACTCCTCTATTAAAGGAATTTTATGAAAATTCATGGCCGCTGAGATTATTGTATTCATGCGGTAGGATCCAAATGAACATAGCTTATGGAATTACAAAAATAATGAGAAGTAGAAATAACATGCAATACAAATACCCTTTGTCAGAAGCCAATCTCTAACCAACAAGCTAATGAACATGTTATTAATGCAGTTCTAATAATACTCTAGTAAAATACTATGTTCAGTCAAATGCTGCTAAGTTCGAGTACCAGATTTCCCTTGACCTCTAAAACAGTGAATTCGTTTAACGTACTTTTCAACTGAATATTAAATAGTTGTAATTCAGATAAAAGGTAAATATTGGTAACGAAATGTAATGTAGGATTTAGGAGTTTTTAGCTTATGTATGTTTGCTTAAAAAATTAAATTACATCTTCAAATTAATGTTTAAATACTGATTGATGTCCAAAGTAGAAATATAATCATTAACAGGTTTACATGAGCTCATCAGGTCTTGACTGGGAGCCTATTGTGAATGCATGGCTGAAAACACGCAGTAAGAACGAAGGGCAGATATTCCAGCGTCTCTTCAGTGACTCTTTCCCTGTGGCCTTTTCTTGGTGCACCCAGAACCTCATACTGGCTATGAAGGTGCTACAGGTTATCATCGTCAGACAGGTACCATATATTATGATTGATTTAGAACTTTTGTACGACTACATATTATTGAGAATAATGTAATATTAAATGTGAAGTCACTTTGAGAGTGCCGTATATTATGCACAGCGTTGTTTTTAAATTATTTTCAAATTGAATTTTATTCTTTCACTCCAGGGTATATGCAAATCACATAGGTATAGCGGTGAAAACAATTCCTAATGGTTATTCACAGTAGCTATAAAAAGAGAAGAATTTTTTCGTCTGTAGAATAACTTTGAAAGTGTTTATCTTGCTGTATGCTTTCTGAGGTTGACGCTTTCTGTTCCTCCAATTCATCAAATATAATCTGTTTTAAGGATTGTTATTGGATATACAGACTGAAATGCTTCAAGTAATAATAAAGATGATGATCGACATATTTGGTTACTCAAACATCGACATCATTCATGGAGTTATCTTTCCGTGTACATAAGGAATTTGATTGGGGTGATTCACGCTTACCTTTCTAAGTGATGGATGTGTATGGAAGTGTTCTGTGCTGTGAGTGATTAGCGTGGTGTGTCGTTTGATTTGTGATTGGAAGCACTGCTCTCTTAGACATACAGGTATAAATAGATGATTCATGGATACAACGACGCAAAAATCAATCGACTACGCCAGCGGATTACAATTACTCCAGGGGTACATGATGTTGTTTCAAAACGTACGCGCGGTAATCTATTGGCTAAGGTAGCCACTAAGATAATTGAAAAAAAGCAAACGTTACTATAGCCAAATTATATTTTAGGACAAATGAACTGCGTGTGTGTGTGTGTGTCTGTGAATTGTATTAATGTTGTGATTAACTATAAGATGTTTATAACGTTAGTAATGCAGCAATAACATTTTATTACCATTTTGCTCGATGTATCTAGGTGACAGTAGACTTTCGGCCATGAGCAACCTGAAAACCAGAAATCGTCAACGACTTTAGCTGGAAAATGATTCAAAACTCAGTAACCAGCAATTAAATTTCTCAGATTTGTGCAAAGAGAAACGTGAACACTTTTCCCATTAAATTTAAATAAAGATTATTATTAGAATTGTTATAATAACATTTTATAACATATTTTGACTTTTGTGAGGTTTGTTATTTAATTAAAGTTTATTAAATCTAAAAAAACTGGTTTCATTTTTTATTTGTTATTTCAGCTATAATGGATATGCAAGGTTGAACTTTTTCTTGAAGTGATACTCCGGAAAAACTGATTGGGAATGATGCTAAGGTACTATGTGGAAACCGATAAGATTCAGAATAGATAAGAAAGTCAACATTACTTCAAAGCAAAAATGTTACTTTGAATTTATGGATCTTACAAAAATGTCCATATAAATAAATTCCACTGTGGATACTTGCAGATACACGAAGAAAGATACCAATTGTAAGTTGGAATACAGAATGCTCAACGTTGGTAGTGCTAAAGAGAAAATATATTATGGAACGCTATCATTGAAATCAAACTGATAGTAACACAGTAAAAAATATTATCTATAAAACATGGACTTCCAATTAGTAAACGGCATTCTGGTAATTTATAATATCTAATTAATGGTCCATGTGAAGTATTAGTCCATACTTGTGCCTTGATATCACTGGAGAGTAGAGCAATGTCACAAATAGACTTGATTGTTTCACCGTCACTACGCATGACTGCAGTTGGTAAACAGATAGCACGAGGAATCCCACAATGACTTTAGAACGCTGCATCAAACGCCAACGGGTTCATGTGAATATTAAAATGTTTGTTGAAAACAATAGTAAATTCCTGATTCACATGATTGCTGAACACACACCGAAATTTTATAGTTATTGTGGAAATTCATCATCTTGTCTAGGTAGAAATATAAGGTACAGCAAAGGCAATAGAAATTCCATACAGAGAGTTGAGAATGTATTATTCTATTGAACCCATGCACGTATGAATAAATTATGATCGACACGAAATAAAAATACGTGTGTTATATAGCAAAAATGCACCCCACAGGAAGATGACAACTGATAATAGGTGTACATACACTTAAAACAATCCTTCACCATTGCCTAAAAAATTGTAGTTAAAAAAAAAGGTTGTTGTAACAATGTGAGCTAAAAATATCCTTAAATGTAATGATTTTCTTCAAGAGTCATAGGATATGTGCCACAATTCAATATAACATAATTTTTTGAATTAGCTAAAATAAGTGTTAAGTCATTGAGCAAAAAATAACTTTAATCTAAAGAAAGATATCAGATATCTTAAAGTTTTGGTCGCTAGCTATTCCCTAAGATAGTAAAGAGCACTCTTCACTTTTCTTCATTAAAGTTAATTATTTGGGTCAATGACTTTATTTTAATTTTAAGCTTATTAACAAACTAATATATAATGAACTGTGGGACATCCTTTCGCTGTTGAGAAAAATCATTGTATTTAAAGTTTCTTTAACGTTTTTTTCACGTGGCTTCGGAAGATGTTTTTTTAGTTTTTTTAAATATAATTTTATCTTATTTTTTAGTTCAAATTGTTACAAAAGCATATTTATTTAATTATTTTTAACTGCCAGGATATAGCTATGAAATTATTGTATTGACAACGGTTCCTAATACGTGTACAAATTTTCAAATTATTTGGACTCTGGAAGTAGGTGAAAATTGAATTGAATGTTTCCTTTACATTCATACATACATACAGTCAGGCTAAGAAAAACATGTTAAAAAGTAGAGAACGACGAACAACCAAGAAATATGTGGAATGGAATAACGGCATAACCATGTGTGGAAATGTAGATCACCTAAAAATGCTTACTATATTGTTTGGAAACAACGACCTGTTTCAGCCTATTCATGAAACCTATGTCATATGTAGTAGAACTGTCTTCCTTTAAACAAACATTTCATACCACATGAAAACGTAAAAAGAAAGGGTTTCAATAGCGTGGTGGTAGCAAATGAAGTCTAGTAACAGAACAAAATCCAAAAGGGGTTAATGTTATTTAAAATCCGATAGATAGGGGACATAACAACCCTTTAACCCATAATAAAATTGTAATTTATTATAGAGCGTGGTGGGTCAGCCGTTAACGCTCGAACCTCGCATTCGGGAGGACGCGGGTTCAAATCCCCGTCCGGGCATCTAGATTTGGGTTTTCCATGGTTTCCCCAAATCACTCCAAGCGAATGCCGGGATACTTCCTTCAAAAGACTATGGCCGAATTCCTTCGTGTTCATTGTCCCCTGTCCTTTCCGCCTCTAATGACATCGACGTCGACAAGGCTTAACGCCATAAGCAAAAAAAAAAAATCTTTTTTCAAGGAAAGTCAACAAGGGTACACATGCTTGGATAGGAATTAATCCTGATTAATTCCCCAGTTACTTAGTCAAGTAGATGTTATCAATAATACATTCTGCCACTGATTAAACGTCTATTGTTGTTCGTAATCGTACATTATTCTTAAGCTAAATGTGTCTTGCGAAAGTGTGTTTGAAGTCAAAGATGAAATAACATAACAAATTTCAGATGAATCCATTTCATACTAAAAAGTAACAACATCAACTGTGACATCAGGTTCTAAATAAAAAAGATTAGTATGAATGTGAAACGAAGGTTTCCTTTCAAACTGAATTTTAATGAAATGTTAGAAGCAAATTTCTGTTCCCAACTTATATTACATTAGAATTTCGCCGCAGCTTCTCCAGCATGGACATCACATTTCGCCGACATAAAAATACATACAATTTCGTGAAGTGTTACCTGCGTAAGACACAATGAATTTAGTTGTTAATAATTTAATTTACCTTCATTAGTGTCGTGTTATTCTAATTGTTAAAATTGCCTTTACGAGTGCGAGGATACTAAACAACTAGAGTTACGTATTCAACATCAATATTAACAGAATACAAAGTGCTGTGTTTACCTGTTATGTAGTGTCATCTTTTACGTCTAATTGTTCAGTTTACGTAAAGATTATCATTTATTTCTGCATTCACGTAGAGTCGTAGAACATATCGCCGTTTTTAGTTAGACTCTTAACTTTATAACTGTGAAAACCGATCGAAAACTGCTAAGTAGCTCCTTTTGGAAAGCCACGGAGAGAAAACATACGGAAACGACCTCTTACAGATTTATCTGATAATGTCGTGTGACTTAGGAGCTGAGGGATATTGTGGTTGCATGTTTCAGATGCTGAACGTTTTGGAGGGACTGGTGCCGGTGCAAGCTGAGGAGAAGGAGGACTCACAGAATGAGGACGACGTAGACGCCAGTCGCCACATGGGCGTGGACCACCTGAGGCGCTCGTACGTGTTCTCTCTGGTGTGGGGACTCGGCGCCTTCCTGGGAGTAGCTGACAGACAGCCGTTCGACGCCTTCCTCAGAGACAAGCTGGCGACCCTCGATCTACCAGCCGCAGCACACACCGTCTTTGATTACGTTGTCACCAAGCAAGGCGAGTTGAGCCCATACAGCCAAATATCGATCATTTTCTTAGTCCAGGGTTTAAACGCAGGTGCGGTAAACTTGGCATCTACGGTCACCATTTCGAGATTTATATCTGAAGTTTATTCTGTATTGTTAGATGAAAACTATGGTTCAATACTCATTGTTACCACAATATGCTTTCCATATATATATATATATATATATATATATATATATATATATATATATATATATATATGCTGTCATCAGTATCTCGACTGGTTTGATGCAGTTTTCTATTCCTTCCCATCTTCCGCTAACCTCTTCATCTCAACATACCCCTTACAACCTACATCTTCAATTATCTGCTTCATATATTCTAGTCTTTGTCTACCTATGCCGTTCTTTCCTTCGACTGTCTTCCCGCATGTCTTAATATGTGACCGATCATTCTTTCTCTTTTTTCTGTTAGACTCCTCCACAAACTTCTTTTCTCATTAATCATTTCAAAACCACGTTCATTTCGTACCTTATCTGTCTACTTAATTTTCAGCATCCTTCTATAATAAATACGTACATTACCAAATCAAAAGCAGACTATGTAGCCCCAGTATACAAAAATGACATAATACACGACAAAATCCGATTTCCATATGTCACTGAAGATGCCACTCATTTAGCATTTTAAATGAGTCCTACATTATATTGTAACCAATTAATTGGATACTTTACACTCTTCCACTAATGTTTGGTATACTCCGGCTGTGTACCATAAGTTATATTTGTATGTATGCTCTACGACCTGAAGGTTTCCTGGACTCTCTAACCACCCTCCAATATGAAGCATACTATGGATGCCTAGTTACATTTCCAGGACCAACAGTTCCTTTCCTCCTTGACTCAAAGTGTTGTCATATGTGTAAAGTTTTGATAAGATTCTAGTGATGTGTCTTCAAAGATGAAAGAAGGGAGAGGAGGAAAGTCGATGCCAACCGTCTGAGGTCTACTCCTCAGAAAGAGAACGTGGGATCCATCAAGTATAAAGCCCCGATAGAAATCGCCATCAACGGTGTCCAATGATCTCACTCAATACTCAATTCTGAGAGCCTGGGTATTCATCCTAGGATTTTTGTACATATTCTGGTATTTAGAAATTGTGCACCGAACTCTGCTGTACTGCTGGCCAAGTTCCGAAGGATAAAAAATTTCCAAAAGTAAGACAAACATCTTGGCAAGTGCGGCGTGGAGAAAGGAGAACCTTACAGTAACGCTTGCATCGTAGAAAATACTTCCTCCTTATCTGTAGAGCATATCGTCTCAAGACTGTAGGATAATAGTTACACAGAAACAAAGCAGGTAACATTACCGTAAGTAAATATTTGTACGGAAAGGATAAAGTCACCATTTTTTTTACCAAAATGAAGGGTGGGGGCTGCAAAGACAATAAACAGCACAAATAGAAAAAAATCTTTTTTCCTTGCTTATGGCTTTATGCCTTTGTCGTCGTCGATATCATCGGAGGCACCGAGCGTGGTGGTGTAACGGCTAGCGTTCTGGCCTCGCATTCGGGAGGACGGCGGTTCGAATCCCCGTCCGGTCATCCAGATTTGGGTTTTCCATGGTTTCCCCAAATCACTCCAGGTGAATGCCGGGATGCTTCCTTCAAAAGGCCATGGCCGAATTCCTTCCCACTCCTTGCCCCCCATCCTTTCCTGTCTCTAAAGACCTAGTTGTTATAGGAGACGTTAAGCAGTTAAAAAAAAAAACTCATTGGAGGCGCGAAAGGACTGGGACAAGCAACGGGAACAAATTAGGTCGTGGCCTTTTTGAAAGAACCATCGTGCATTCACCTGGCGTGATCTCGAGAAACCATGGTAAACTAAAATCTGGATGGCCGGAACAAGATTCGAACCCACCTTTTTCGGAATTCGAAGCCTGAGGGTTACTGCTCACCCAACACGTTCAGTAAAACAATTTTTGGAGTGATTTCTGTATTAAGATGTAGCAAGGGAGAGTGTGAAACCAGGCGCTACTCCATTGAGGCCTACTTTTCCGAAAGAAACCTGGGACTGCAAGTTTTACCGTCCCCGTTCAAGAATCACCATCACGAGTGTACGACGTCCCTAAATTACATACTCACTGATGAGACATTTGAAATTTATCCCCGGACTTATTGTGCACCACCGGCTCCAATTCCATGACGGCCACAATCTTAATGGTGAACATTTCTTCCCCCAGTCTCAACATACTGGTCCTGCGTTAGGCCCCAGACTCCGTATGTGTGCCGCAACAACTTCAGCCAACGATGGGGCCTACAATAATACTATAACCCTAAACATTTAACCGAAAACCCATCCAGCTGCTCTGCCCTACAAAATAGTCTTCTGTGTGGAATAGAAAACGCACATACAGATCTCTAAACGAGCAAACAGCAGCTAGTTTTCACACGAAATTACATCAGCTGCTGTATAGGATACAATAATACTGTGACTGGTGTAGCTTACATGACTAGCCTTGTGGTTTACTTGACGAAGTTTTACTAAAATGTAAACTTTATTATGAAGACAGGTAAAAATATGTAATATATGTATTCTTTAAATATTAAGTACTTACACACAATTTCAGAATTAAAAATAAAGAATTTTCCATGATTTCGTCCATATATTCACGTATGCCGAAGTTAATTACTGTATTTAGAGAAGAAATAACAAATTTAACGTTTCTTGGACTCATTACAATGGATTTCAGAGGGAAAAAACTATATGTAAACATGTATCTAGTTATTCATATTTTGTCAGTCGCTGTACGTATTTTTTTAAATGATAAGGGTACAGTGTTCTGTCTATTAACTGTTGGTTTCGTAATTCTTCCAGGTAAATGGGAATTGTGGAGTAACTTGGTGACAGCGTACTCATATCCCGAAACTTCCACACCTGACTACAGTACAATATTAGTACCCATAGTGGAGAATGTTAGAGCTACGTTTCTAATAAATACCATTGCATCGCAAGGGAAAGCTGTTTTGCTTATTGGTGAACAAGGCTCTGCAAAAACTGTTATGATGAAAGCCTACATGAAGAACGCTAATCCAGAATTGTACCTAAACCGCTCTTTCAACTTCTCGTCTGCTACAAGTCCGTACCAGTTCCAGGTAAGAAAGTAGAGATTATCGTATTGCTTCCATATCAAAAAGGAAGACATATGTAATTATTATTGGCTGGGTTCTATATTTCAACTGAAAACCGTACCTTGCATTTCAAATCATCAAACAGCTTTAAGCTGTAAACACACAGCCAAAATGTGCTGAATGGTGAAAATTATTGGCCAGGAGACCCTAAAGGTAATTCGAACGCCGGTTTGACAATTTTTCTGTTTGCGGCACATGTGCCTCTGTTGCAGCTACGCTTAACCTAACTCAGTAATCCTACAGGGTAAGGGGGACCTACGGTTTAACGTGGAATCGGAACCACGGATGCGTTCTGGCGTACTTCACATTACACAGCAAGCTGCGCCAGAGGTGAAGGTCGGGTTAAGGGGCCCTCAAAATCACCACCCAGACAGGGATTCAAACGGGGACCATCCGATTTCGTTAACCACTGACCCACCTGGAAGTACTGCGGGGTCGTGACTCGTAGATACACTTGTCATCATCTACTATACAGTCAGGTCATTTCTGTCACGCTTTAATACTTCAAATCTCTTCAAAATTAATAAAACTTATTCAGATTTTGCAGAGTGGTGGTCAAGTTGTTATTTCAGCCATACCTGGTCACGTGGTCATGCCTTTTGTCCCTAAAAAAATCATCTATATATACTCTTAGGCTCTGTGCAATGTGTTATTGGTTTAAATAGACCCTAACAGGTCCACCAATGATCAAACTCTGAAATCAGATCAGGTCACGTCATCACGACCCTAAAAACTCAACTTTTATATGTAAATACGCTCCAACGTGGTTATTGCTAAAGTGTTGAGTGGTTCTTAAAGTGTGAGGTTGTGTTTATTTCACGCATAATCCTCGGAACGCTCGAAAGGTGTGGTGATCTTCCTTTTCATATTGAAAGGAAGCAGTTCCCAGTCATGTTGGCGTTTGTCATCGCAATTAACCTGAATTTCACTGTCAACTGGAACCTATTCTAGAATATACAAGGTACATAACCTTCAAACAACTCATCTTGAAGTGGGCTTACTCATCCCTTACCTGATGAGCGTAGAGTGAATTGAATGTACCCCTAATTTCCCTTCATTCGATGGCCACTTCTAATCTTCCTCCGACAATAACAAAATAACAACAATGTTATGAAACTCAATTAATTAGGGATAATTCTTCACCACTTAACTTTTAATGCACACTTTATATTTACGTAGAATCACCGACCAGTATTTTAATGTGTACTTCTGTCATAAGATTCCACCAGGTAATCATTACTTCTAAAAATCACAGTTCTGTATTACTTTTCTGTTACGCCCACACTTCTCAATGCTTCTTGAATATTCCCTAACTGTCCCTAATCACTTCTTTTATTTGTATCTCCGTTACGCAGATGATAGTTAATACGTTTTTTCCTTTAGTAAAAGTCCCTATCAATTCCTAATACTCATTTGCATATGTCGCACAATTATGAATAACAAACACTTTCTCATTAGAAACAAAGAGTTCCCAGTTTACTGCTTCTAACCAGAGCGGATTAAATGATGACTCTCTAACCAGCGGGACCTTGTGCAATTAAGGCTTCACTGAATCTAAGTAGTGCCTACCAAAAATCTTCGTACATTCGCGTCCCTAACTAATTAATGATCTCTTCCGCTGTTACTACGTAACATGGTAATATTACGTTGCCTGGATGAAACACATCTAATAACAGAGCGACTTATCAAGTCCTCATAAAGACATGGTAAATCACAAAACAAAAAAAATCCACACTAACTCCTCAAAAATGCTCCCTTATATAAATTAAGAAATTAGCCGCGTACACGCACTTTCCATATTCCAGAAATTTAAATGAGCGAACACAACAGCTCCTCCCCTGACAGCTGATCAAAAAGCTCAAACGTACGCGTATACTCCTCTGCAGGTAACTAATAAAAGGCTCGACGACGAATAATTTAAATCACTTGCGATGTAAGGAAGCTACAGTGAGTGAGACGGCATGATACCTGTACCTCTATGCATTTAACCATTTACTGGATTTATTTCTGAAGAAAACCTACCACCAGTATCTGGGCCTACACGAACGGTTCCAAAGAGCTGCCTCACACCCGCACGTACCCCTGTTGATGATTGGTGAAAGGCCGCCCTCTTACTTTACCTACTGTACTTATACCATCTGTGTAATTTTCTTCTTCTGGTACATCTTGTAGAAGCGTCTATGCGATGCGGTTCTATGCGATGCGGAAGACTCCTGGTGCAACATTTTACCCTCTTTCAGATTTTAATATTGTTCCATGCGCTCAAACCACTAAACTTGATTTTAAAAGCCTAAAATGGGTCTTTAATTACTATTAATAAAGCCCTATTACTGTCACAACGCGTGAGCATACCAAAAAACTGCCACATGCTTACACTACAACAAATTATAATCCGTTAGTCACATGGTTCCCTGTTTCAGATTACACTTGTAACTATAGGTCACCTTTACTCCTAGTATCGCTGGGTTTTATTAGATGGCTAGGACAGTGGCAGGCGGTGCAACCAGTAGAAAAATCAATCACCAGCTAATTAAAATCACAATAAGTTATAAACCATATAAATTATAGGTTTACATTAAAAAAAACACCATTGTGTTGACATTGAAATGACCTTGATAACGAACGTACATTAAAACGTGAATAATGTATTTTGTTTACGACCTTAACGTCACTTAACAAAAACATTTTTTTTCTCTCATACTTTTTCGAGATATTTCTAAGTACCAGATAATGGTGCATCCTGAGTTCCATCTCACTGCGGCAAATGATTACAGATAGCCGAAATAGGTGGAGTTCACTGGGCGATTTTTTTGGCCGTTAAGACAAAACATTCTGACAAAACTGCACCAGATCTACTAAAAAATGTGATATTTTTCTAGACTTCGTTCCAAAATTCTAAAATTCTTCGGGTTAGTTCCTACTGAAGCTAGCAAATGTGACGTCCCTTTTGATTAGACGTTGCGGAATGGCTTTCTTCGGAATTTGGTTTCCATGCACTAATGAAATAAATACCATCGGCGGAAAATGAAGGATAAATTTGGGTCAGAGTGCAATTTTCATGAAGAGACTCCAGCGGTAAATCGCTAAACCCAGTTCTGGCAACGTCAGAATTCGACTTTTATATATACGGCTCGTCGACGTCGTGGTTATGAGAGCCGCGAGATTTGAATTTAACGTCAAATTAACTGTCTACAGTTATTTTAAAAAAAAAGAACCATAGAATACTTTATTTCTGGAAACCATGGAAAACCGTTTGCGAACATGAGCATCCAAGCTGACATGAGAGATATAGGAGGACGGAAGAAGTGAACACATTTGGACTCTTCTTATATTACCTGTAGATACAAAATTCATTCTTTGAGCCTGATGATTCCTGTGATTTTCGGAAGTATAAATATTTGGTTGTTTATTCTTTACAGGATAACAGCGTTACAGGTATAAGCGCCGGTGTTTATTTTACGCGTACATAAGGGAGCGCTCTTAAGCCTCGTAGCTCCATTTTCGTCTCCTGCGAATCTCCTCTCCCCCCTACGTAGCCTGACGTGGCTTTTGCCTCTATTTCATCCCCCCCCCCCCAACGCAGCACGTATCTTTTATTCTCTATTATTTCAAGAAGACATTTTGTACTCTTTTTAAACTATCGTAAATTTCATACGGAGAAAATTAAATGACAGTAATAAATATTCACATGCTGTTGTGAGTTCTGTACCTCATTTTAACTGTGACAAATAATATTAATAAAAAAGCTACGTATCCTGGCTCTGAACCCCCCTCCCCCCCGTAAACCAACGTAGCTTTCCAGCCAGCCCCTCCACCCCCCTCCTAGACCAAACCACGTAGTTTATGGACGTTCCTTAATAAGTGTACACCTACAAGCGTGATGTCTCGAGGTATAAATAAATAGCGTGATACATACCCTTAACTATAGGTTCTGTAATTTTAGCACACTTTGTTTTTTGTTCTTGTAGAAAATTTGTCATATTTTTTTAGCTATTTAGGCTTGCCTTTTTTTTCAGAAAACAATTGAGAGTTACGTGGAAAAACGAATGGGTAACACATTCGGCCCTCCAGGAGGAAAAAATATGATAGTATTCATTGACGATATAAATTTACCGGAGATAAATGAATGGGGTGACCAGATTACAAATGAAATAGTACGCCAAACAATGGACATGAAAGGTTTCTACAGCCTTGAGAAGCCGGGCGAGTTTGTCACCATCGTCGACGTACTGTTTGTGGCAGCAATGGGACTTCCAGGTGATTCATTTCATACGTACTTCACGTAATCAACATTTCAGTCAATAGTAAATTTAACTGCAACACTTTAGTTCCAGTATTTCAGACTTTGCATCTTTTCTCAACGAGGACATTTTGTTAACAGGTGGTGGCCGAAATGACATTCCATCGCGCTTAAAGAAGCAGTTTTCGATATTCAATTGCACTTTACCTACGGACGCTTCTATCGACAGGATTTTTTCAGTTATTGGTGAAGGACACTACAACGCTAAGCGTGGTTTTACAAGTGAAGTTCGGCAACTTGTTAAGAAGTTGATTCCACTTACAAGACAGATATGGCAGCGCACAAGAGTGAGTAAAAAATATAAACCAATTTAAGTAAGAAACTACAAACTCCATTCCATCTTTTTGATCGTCTACAAACACTTAACATTCGTTACATATCTGGAATGTGCCATACTGCAACAGTCTTTCCATCCAATATTGTCTCCTGTAAATTAAGACAAATAATAGAGATTGTAAAGATACCATATGCTCGTGTGCTTTATTAATTTATAAAACATATGAATTTAATTTTAATCTCAGGTAAATTTTTCCTAAAATTATTTCAAATGAGAAAGGGTTCATAATTAATTAGAATGCATGACATTATGACTAATCAATATTTCCATAACCTGGACATTTATTCAAGCATTTAAATTTACACACAAACATATTATTTCGGCCAGCAGTTGAACATGTATCACACACAAACAAATTGATTACTCAAAGGAAAGCAAAGACACGTCGTTGATTTTATTGTAAACAAAAAGTTAGTTGGAAGTTAATGCGCCGGCTAAAACTCATAGTTCAGCAGATTGAAACTATTGTCTGCAAGTTTCCTCACCAAGATCGTTATTTCGGTAAGAGAGGTCCTTCGAATTTTAATGCACTTTATAACGTGGGTGTTTACCGTAAGTCAGCATAGGGGTAGAAACGCCAGCACCTCTGTCTTCACACAAATCACCTCAAGTCACTTGCGCCCGTGTGACCATAAACACTTATGACTCTGTACTGGTCGCCTCTTGCTGGCTGCCAGCTAGTCTCAATGACCACCCGCCTCGAGATCCATCGGTCGAGTCCCCGTTGCCACCATTGCCTCTCGCCTTCACAGCACGGGAGACTATCTTCCTCCCACGGACGTCGGTCCTGCTAATCCAGTCTCGTCTCCGGCCCTGCCATCTCCGGATACGTCCAGACATGAAAAAATGTTTTAAATAAAATAGTAACTAATTTTGTTATTGGAGGGTCACAGTCGTCCCCCCCCCCCACACACACACACGACCTCTCTTCATTCAGGCTCATCCTGATTGGCTGCGAGTTTAAATTTCAAGGAATTTTATTTTGTCGACACTTCCCTGGCTTTTCATTGTTCGCCAGGGTAGTGGACTCTATTCGTGAGAAAATGCTTATTTGTTACGTCTCATTTCGCTACGGTCTGTCTCCATAAATCCGCGCAAACTTTAAATTGTCACGATTGCACAATTATACACGGTGAGTGTTGGAGGCACATAAATATCCCGCTCTGAGAGAAAGGTTTCTGTTTAGGCTTTTACTGGGTGACTTTTGACGAGGGTCGCTTCTTGTTAGAGGAACAATGCCACTCTGGTTTCCTGGAAGCTGTCCGAGGTTGTTGACCCACCTGGTCACCCGTGTCCCTGGCAGTTTATGTCAGCACAGACAATAATTGTTACCTGCTGCATATAACCACGCTAAACAAATAATGTAATTGTGATGTTATAATACTATTAAAAGATGTAGAGTGACCAGTTCATCCCTCCCATGTGTTTGTGCTAGTAGTTCCACAATGGTGTGGGGCTAGTATACCTAGCATGTACTGGGTCTTATGGTAAAATTGATTCTGTTCATAATAGAACATAGCTATACTTAACTGTTGGTAGTCTATTTTCAGTCTTTTATATACTTCCAAAACCCTGATAACGATGGAAAGAACTAGATGACAATTCACCATGTCACATTGCTGAAATTGTGAGTAATTCGTTGGAGGAGAATTCTGGATGATTCCACCTCATGATTTGGCCACTTAGATCAGCAAACATGAAACCCGTGGAGGATGTTTATGAAATTATAGACCGTGCGTGGTGGGTGAGTGGTTAACCCTTTGGCCTCACATCCGGGAGGACGGCGCGGCGGTTCGAATCTCCGTCCGGGCATCGAGATTTTTTTTTTCCCCACGGTTTCCCCAAATCACTCCAGGTGAATGCCGGGATGCTTCATACAAAAGACTATGCTGAATTTCTTCCCGTTCCTTGTCCCCAGTCCCATCCTGTCTTTAATGACCTCGACGTCGACGAGGCGTAAAGCCATAAGTAAAAAAACAAAAACAAAAAACAGAAATTATTGACAGATACTTTCGTGCACGTGGTTCAATGTCTACCACAACCACGAATATATCAGCGATTATCGTGACAGAATTGTTGCAGATGCGTACAGGATACCTCCGTTGCGTAATTTACTCTATGATACGTCTAGGTGATTTATTTCGCCGATCCCACTCATAACTAGAGGGGGATCTCATGACTTTGCGCATGTAAGCATATGTGCACATGACGGCACACGCCTATGGTGCGCATTATGGGGATGACGAATCATGCACCATCACCTATCCTAACCCAGTGGTCTACTACTGGATGAAAATGTTTTCCACCACCGTGTATCGAGCCAAGATGTAGCGTTTGTTTCTCAGCGACTATAGTCTAGGAACAGGCAATGCAATAACAAATAAGGCAAAAGCTTGTAGGAAAGAGTGAAATAGGAATACTTACGTTCGAAAATATGGAACACCAACGAAATTCTATTTATACGTTAACAGTAAGAAATAAACATGAGAATGCGGTATATTCCAATCAAAGTGAACAAGCACATAACATTCAAATCACAGATACTTCAACTGTTAGTCAAAATTATGTTTTAAGTTTGTTAGCGTGTTTTAATGAATATTTGTATTCCTTTGCTTTTATAAACTAATAAGTACTCATATCTTATCTACCACCAAGCAGATCAATTATCACAAAAACTTTTCGTTTCTCTCTGTGTGGGTGAAAGGTACTTTGTAAAGAAATGCTCTTTTTTAGACTCAGTGTCATTTGTATAACCCGTACCGTTTCGTCCTTGCAATAAAGCACGAACAAATTTTGTAGCGTATAATTTTATACTCTGTTAATGCCAAATATTTGCAGAATAATCATTTCTCATGTAATTCAGTGAATTTGGGGTAGCGTGATTTGTGCTGAAACCATTACCAGTATAGGGTTTTTTTTAATTGCTCTACGCCTCGTCGACGTAGAGGTCATTAGAGGAGGGATGGGACTGGGGACAAAGAACGGGAAGGAATTCGGCCATTGCCTTTTGTAGGAAGCATCCCGGCTTTCGCCTGGAGTGATTTGGTGAAACCATGGAAAATCCAAATCTGGATGCCCGGACGGGGATTCGAACCGGCGTCTTCCTGAGGCCAGAACGTTAACCATTCACCCACCACGCTCGGTATATAATCTTTCTATTTATCTTGAACTTAGAACAAGATGAATAGAAGGGAACGATAGAAGGGAACTGAGTACAGAAAAACTCTTCCGTAAGCATACTTTAATCATATTTAAGTAAAATTTTTAAAAAGTGTCTTATAAAACTTGAAACGTTATTTTCTGATTCCTCAGCATATTACGTTTGCTTCATTGAACAGGCAAAACTGCTTCCAACTCCGGCCAAGTTCCATTATGTGTTCAGTTTACGTGATCTATCACGCATATGGCAAGGCATGGTTGGAACATTATCAACCGTCATCGAAAATGAATCTGTGCTGATGATGCTGTGGAAACACGAATGTACGCGCGTATTTTCCGACAGGTAAGCAAAAATTTAGTTTTCAGTCATTTTGCATCAGCCAACCTGATAATTTCATTAATTCTGTCTACAAAGTAAAACATAACGTATCAGAGAAGTATTCAGTTTTAGTCTCTACAGATCATCTGCACACTTCATTCATAATAACTCTATTCTTTTCCGTTTCCTTTATTTGATGGTAAAATAAGTTCAAGTTCCGTTATATAAGAAATGTTATAGTAACAAATGTTTTTGCATATAAAATGTTCCTGCTATTGTTATAACTTACGGTATACCATTATTATTCCAGATTTACACTGCAATCTGATAAGGATTGGTTCGATCAGGAACTAGTCAACGTAGTCAGCGAATCGCTAGGTGTTTCCTACACTGAAATGGTGAAATCTGATCACGTATTCGTTGATTTTATGAGGTATGTACATAACTTATGTAAATGATGTCAACCTATATTTGAAATTTAAGATTTTCTAAAATACGTGATTTAATATTTGTGATTGGGTTCCATACCTTAATTTAAACGATTAAATAAATTTCATGTAAACACTAGTATCTTGCTGTTATGTTTAAGAAATGAGCACATGATATAGTTATTCATAATTTTTAAAGTTGAATTTAAATGACGAATTTCTACAGCTATACCAAAAACTTAGTATTGAAGTACAGATTTTAAGCCCTTCACTACAAACAGATGCAAACATTCAGTGAAACTAACAATTAATTAATGCGGTACTTTAACTAAACAAATTTATGGCAGAACACATAGTCATAGAAAACTAAACTACTGGTAAATAATAGTCTTTAGAAAACGGAACATAAACTTGGGTGTGTTATTGATTAAAACACTGCAGATACGAGCAATCATTTGTGTGTGTGATTTATTGATTAAAACCCTGCAGAGTCGAGCATACATTTATACTAAGCCTCCAGAACCAAATTTCGGACACAGAAAAAATGATTTAACGTGCTCTTCGGGCTTGGAAGGGTGAGGGTTGTGGTCCATCAATTCTGTTGCAAGAAATTCTATACCTTGCCATGCCAGAAGTCCAGCCTTAGGGTAATCCATCCTCAAAGAAGGAGTAAGAGCTGTGGAAGATTGGGATTCGGTATCGCAAATGAGAACATTACCAGGATTACTAGTTATTGACGAAATTATATGTGTTCACGCACATTTATTTTAAATTTTTGACGTTATAATAAATTCTATCTAAGCCAAACAACTTTTATTACCAAATGTTTACGGCCAATCTCTCAATCCCTGTGATACATTTTCGCATATTGGTGTGTCGATATTTAAATCCAAAATTTATTTTTTCATGCAGTTCTTTAAATATCAACTTGACATCCGGAAATAATTGAAGAACTTTCTATCATCCTCCACAGCTTCGTTAAAAAGGTATAAAATGTCCCACTTTCTAATCTCTTAGCACATATTGGATGAACCCATAATGTTCTTTTCCTTTTCTTATCTTTGTGTTGTTTATGATACAAATTGCTGCGACCAATTCCTCAGGTTCCAGAATTTTGAATAAAGCTGGTACCGACGTAATTACAACAATCAGGTTGTGTCACTGAGGGAAGTGGGAGCCGTGTCTCTGACGGAGTGGCGGCGTCAGATTCCGGTGGCCAGTGTAAAACAATAAGTGTCCCGTCAGATGCGGCTATAAATGTTTTAATTCGTTTTATCAGTGATACGATTCTTTTGTTTGTGTTTATAAGAGTAGTTAAGTCCTAATATTAAAATTCATATTTTTGGTGTTCCTCCGGATTGTGCATTGAAATGTTACGTACAAACCAGCAAATTGGTAATTACAAACTGAGATCGGTAGGACATTAGGTAATTTAGGTGGATAAATATTGTGATTTACTGCCGAAACTACAGCAGTCTTCGGAAAATTTCATATAATTTTCAAAATTAGTACCAAAGGAAGAAGACTTTCCTGCAATGAGTGATCTTGTGTTGCAAGTTTTAAGCAGATTTGGATCTACATATATCTTTGAAAAAGTTTTTCAACTTCAAGCTATGTGAAAACAAATACCGTACATCGTACCTGCGAAACATATTTCAGTCTTGATTTTACTGTCGACCTAAGATTTGTCGCCCAATATAGATAAATTTCTTGGACAAAAATCTGCAAAGGTCTCGTTGAAGTTTTTTTTCTTCTTACTTTTTGATTATAGTTAAAATGTGTCATTTATAGCTTCACTTTGTTTAAATATTTATTGTAACTAATGTGCAAAACTTAAGTAGGAGATAGATAAAGTAACATAAAATATTAACTACTTGATAGAAATGAATGAAAGTGTGGATGCATGTTGCTAGAAATCTCCCATAAGTGTCCAGAAAGCTGGACGTTCCATAGTGTGAACTGATCGTGACTATATCGCCAAATGTGTCTGGCCTCGCAACAAGAGGAAGGCAGTGTGAGTCAATCAGCGAGCTGTTAAGATTCAGTACATTGTTACAACATGTCCTGGAAACAACATTTGGATGACTTCACACGGAGAAGAATTATCTGGAAATTGGAAGATGGACGAAGTGTGACTAGTGTAATCCAAGAGTTTGGCGTTGCTTACAACATTGTTTCACATGCGTCTCATTGCGAACTATACACACTACTGCCAGAAGGAGAAGAGGTGGTTGACTATGGTCAACTACGGCAGCCGATGACCACTACATGTTACAAAAGGCAAGAAGGGACCCACGACTAACAGCGGGGACAATTGTTGCCACATTACAAGGCACGCAATCTCGCGCTCCACAGTGGCAGGGCGACTGCACGGAGTTGTCCTCTTTGTCCAACGACCATTACGTTGTGTTCCATTGACACCTGCTCATCGACGGCACCGTTTGCGATGGTGCCAAGTGCATCAGGGCTGGAGTGACGAGGAGTGGGGTCGCGTGATCTTCTCAGATCAGGTCAGATTCAGTCTGAGTAGTTATTCTGGACGTTCTCTTTTCTGGCGAGAGATAGGAGCACGTAATGAACCAAGGAACATTGTCGAATGTGATCGTTTTGGTGGTCCAAGTGTTATGGTGAGGGGAGGCATAATGTTGCATAGGCGCCCCGACCTCCAGTTGGTCGAACATGGTACACTCACCAGTTTACGTTATTGTGACACTGTACTCCTTTCCCCTGAATATCTTCAGAGCGGTGCGTTCGTCTCTGACTTCATATTTATGGACGACGATGCGCTACCGCGTCGAATATTGCGGCAAATGGACAGGCCTACTCGTTCCCTTAAGTCACATCGAGCAGGTGATTCAGTCCGAGTTGAACTTGTTGAATCATATAAGAAACTTATAGAAATAAATGTTTCACTTAGTTATGATTATCAAACTGAAGTTCACAGCAATACTGACGAGTTTTAATACGTGAAAATTGACGAAAGCATCATCTGATCATGAGAGCGGTCACAAATTATAACCAAAACGTTCAGCGTATCAGAATTATATAAATTCAATATTCTCATGACCAGTAGGTATATTTGTGACTTAGTTTCCAAAATGGCGGCTTTGGGTATTATAAATTATTATCAGGTATGATCATAGCCTAAAATTTCATACCCACACAGTTTTATGTTCTTAACAACAAAATTTTAAAAGTTTTGTTTCCAGATAAGATGATTAATGTCCAAATTAATAAGCGTTAAACGCCTGTAAATATTTCTGCTCACAGAAGGATACAAGAATTGTAAATTACATTTTCTTTGGCATGCGACGCAATGTTTCTGTTGATGTGCAGGGATGCTCCAGAACCCACTGGTGAGGAGGGCGAGGATGCAGACATGGAGCTACCCAAAGTATATGAGCCAGTAGCAGAATACCGGGAACTACAGGAGCGTCTGGACATGTTCCTGTCACAGTTCAATGAAATGGTACGGGGGGCCGGCATGGACCTCGTTTTCTTCCCTGACGCAATGTTGCACTTAGTCAAGATATCGAGAGTCATTCGACATCCACGAGGCAACGTCATGTTGGTCGGCGTGGGTGGCAGCGGTAAACAGTCTCTCACAAAGCTCACATCTTTCATCGCTGGCTACAAGACGTTCCAGATATCACTCACCAGGTAAGCAGCAACTAATTGTAGATGAAATTTTCTCGGGAAACTAGCCGATTGAGTACATTTGTATAACACGGTGTATCGGCCAATGTCAAGTGACTCAGTCTCTAGACAATGCTGGCAGAGGATATTACCTAGAAAATTTCATCTATATACAACGCCGAGATAGCATCCACTCTTGTATAACAACTAATTATGATATCGTGTGGTTTTCATCGTTAATTGTATCATGTCTAAGTCATGTGAGTTCTTACAGATTTATCTAAATTTTAAATGTTTTATCTACTTTTGGATGTTGAAATGACGCTTGCTGAGAATTCAGACAGGTAATTGAAATGGGAGTAACTTTTTTAGGTGGAATCATTTAACTGAAGCATGTAGGGGAAAGTCGGATAAAACCGGGTAGGTGGACAAAACAGGGATTCGGGTTTTATAGCTTGATTTGTGGTGATATCTAGCGAAATCCTCTAGAACTGGTTCCAGGTGAGCGCCATGACAGTGTGCAGTGAGCAGAAGTTGTGTAAACCAACCCATTTTGCAGTGGTCATTTTTTTTTTAAGTTTCACCTGAAAAGGTTGACAATCCAGCGTCGGCAATATTACGCTACCACTCCCAAATACCTAAGGATTTAGTTTTGGTAAGCTAATTATTTACTTCATATTTTGATGATTTATCTTTGTGTCTGTGAGTTGTTTGAACAATGCTAGAATAACAATACTTCAAAATGGCATGGCTGTACAAAACCGGGATGCGGGTCGTCGGACATAAGAGGGAAGTTCCTGGTTTTGGACGACTGATTCTTTTGCTTGATTAATACGAAATTTGATTGTCTAGTTATTGTTTGAAGATCTATAAATATTTTAAAACTATACAAAAAGTATTATTTCAATTAAGGTGGGCCATCAGGAAATCCGACAAGAGGCGAGGGAAAACAGCTATAATTAATTCATCCCCTCACAAATTAGAACTCGAACTATAAGATAAAGAAAGGACCAAAAAGCCAGATAAGAGAGACTTAGCCATGAAGCGAAGTCTTTTCAACAAGAAAGAAAAAACTAAAAAAAAAAGTAAGGTGTAAAAGAAGAAGCCAAAGAAAATAGAACCCTTGACATCATAAGAGGAGAAGGATGAAGGTGATGAGGCATGCATCTTTTGAGACGATTTATATAAACATTCTAAATCTAAGGAGAGTTGGATACAGTGCCTTCACTGCAAAGGGTGGGCGCATGAGGCGTGCAGCAATGCAGATGAACAAGACCAAACTTTCATTTGTGATTTTTGTGCCTAAAACGTTTAACGCTTAGAGAGTAACATACATCATTGTTATTTGATGTAGGTTTGATATAGTTTCAAATTCTATATGTATAATGTGTCATATTTTGCTAGTTTTCATTTGGTAAATAGTGTAACTGCAAACTTAGAATATGTTTTTTTATTATTCTTTACAGTTCCCGGGTTGTCCAACCATGTCAGACAAAACCGGGACATTGCACACTTCTAAAGAAATGTGTTTTTATGATCTCAATTGCTATTGTTCACGACTGGTTTATTATTTTTTTTCTTCACAAGGAATCAGTTTATTGTTTTAACACAAATATTGACTATTTTGTTTACAAAGTGAATATTAGAAGGAAAAAACCCGTTAGGGTCCCGATTTTGTCCGACTTTCCCCTACTGTGCATAAACAGCAACTATGACCATGGAGCATGACAGCAATTCACTGGAATGATGGAGTTAACAATTCAGTATACAGGGATTGGTTACAACCAGGACTTCACCAATTCCTACAGAAAATATGCACAGCTCAAGTTCCTGAACGGGCGAAAACTCATCTCTATATTAGGAAAACTACTGCCCTGGCCCAATGATCCCGTCTAACTGTATCATAAGTTTTGCATTCTACAGGGCAGATGTTTCCAAAAACTCTGAGAACTTCTGAGTCTTAAATTAGCATTAAAGAAAGCGAAACAGAAATTATATGGTTCTGATACAGTGCGGTATTTTTAATAATTATTAAATTAAAAAATACTAAAATCATTGTATCATGTACATGTTAGGCTCACTTCATTATCAGATTATGGTCAGAGTCTATGTCTGCTACTGTGTATGCTTTATAGTCTAGGACTTGATTCCTGAATCTCTATTTAACCATGACTTAATCTAGCTGATATATGCCTGTATCACCTGGATGTTTGCAAGTGTATTTCCTTCTAGCAAGATTCTTAAATAGTGTGTTCACCATGACTATATTATATCTTTCACAAAATTCTAACAATGTGCTTCATCACACATTTCTTTCTCCTAAACCAAAACTTCCAGCACTATTCCCCTTTTTCCTTCTCCCACTACCACATTGCAATCAGCCATGATTATTAGATTATCCTCCCCTTCATATATTTGATTAATTCTTCAATTTCAGCATATATTTTCTCTATTTCTTCATCATTTTCCTGCGACACTGGCATATACACTTGTACTAATGTTGTTGGGGTGGGCTTTGTTTCTAAACTCATCCAAATAATCCTGTCATTAAATTGTTCACAATAACTCACCCATTTCCCTACTCTCTTGCAAATTTCACACCAGTGACCCAATTGACAGCTTGTTTGCTTAATTTCTTGTGTTCCCCAGACCAGAAATCCTGTGAATCCTTCCATTTAATCCCACTAATCCCAACAAAATCTAGCTCAAGTCATTCCAGCTCCGTTTTTAAGATTTCTAATCTACCTGCCCTATTCAGACTTCTAACATTCCACACCCTGACTCATAGAATGTGTCTACCCATTCTGATGACTCCTCTCTGGGCAGTCCCCACCTGGAGGTCTGACTGGGAGACTATTTTACCCAGGAAGAAACCATCATACTATATATAATTTGAGGGAATTACATGACCTTGGGACACCCTTAGGGTCTTTAATGCAGTTTTTTTCCGTTGCCTTCTGCATCCCAATGCCATCGATAATTTCTGATCAATCGGCCTTGGGGGGCCATTTCCTATAAGAACCATTAATTTATAAACCAATCGAAGTAAGGGCGTTTAAAAGTTCTGTAGCTGGAATTGCATTAAAAAAAAAACTTATTAAAATAATGAAAAAATCTATTTTCTCAAAATTTTTGCTTAAACTGTAATTTACCATCAAAAAACCTTAAATAGATTAGAAATCACATTTCCACAAATGAAATTTTATTTATTCGCTGAGATATCTATAAAAATCACACTAAAGCATCTGCAGGACATACAGATATACTCATATAATTCTACATAAGCCATTGGAAAATTGTATTTTAACAATATATGGAAGTAAAAGAAATAGTATTTTTACGTTATTGTCATAATTAACTTTTTGTTATTTATTTAATATTTTTATTTTCCCAGCCCACATGCTATTTTGTAAAGAAACAACAATGTAACATCAAAACAAATATTAACAGCATTATCAATGTTAATTTCTAGATATTTCATTTTCATAAATAAGAATAACCAGAAACTCACCAATAACCTTCCTTTGTAGAAACAGTACATATTACTTTTCTGGAATTTATGAGTATTCCTATAGCCAGAAAAACATGTACAGGCAATAAAATATGTTTGAGATTGTAATGTATTAATGGTTTAAGAAAGTCTGTTTGAGTGTGTCATCCAATCATTTGTTGATTCTTAATTCCAGTATACTCACAAAAGTATCGTCATAAAGAATCACATATGAATCTGTTTGATGTCCTCAGTAATATATTTCACTACCACAGAAATAACCGTCCTTGTGAATTTTTATATGATACCACAGTTCTCAGTATTTCCTTGGTAAGGAGAACAATTGCTGATGATGCTACAAGCAGTGTACTAAATCTCTTGATAACTTGTTACCACTTTTTTGAGCTCTTTAATTTCACATTCGTTTTTTCAATGATTTACTGGTTTAGGAACAGTTCCCATTACTGCCTTGAGGTATTTTTCTGCAGTACCCTATCTCTGAATACTATATTTCTTCCACTGCCTATTAAATTCAACAATTAGCCCAACATTAGTTAATTAGTGATTTTTAAATCAATAGATTTCTTATATACTATACAGAAATTAGAAACATTAGAGCTAATTGGTCATCAAAATTGATATTCAACAGTGTTTTAACTGTAATTATCCTGTGTCAACATCGAACTCAATTGGTTCACCTTGTAACAGTTTGCTCATCAAGTTCCTGATGCTAGTTGAAACATTCTTTAAAGATGTTGAATATATCCAGATTGTTGCCACTAATTTTTAAGCCTTTTTCCCCCTTGGAATACTTTCTAGAAGCTTCTGAATAGATTTGGTTAAACAAGGCATTAGAATAGCAATTATATTTAATTAACTCTTCATCAACGTCCCATATATTAAGTACAGCTCTAACTTACCCTGTCATTCAATCTGCAGAAATTATGGCATAAATTTTTAATTCAAAATTGTGTTCAAGTCACAACCCTCAGTAACCTGGAAATATCTATACTAGTATTGTTATCATTGCCTTTTATATCACAACCAATTACTTCACTGCAGAATTGAGCAGAATTTATAAGGTCTTTGTTTCTTTCTTTGGTTCATAATCACTCAGACTATACAATGCTTCTGAAATAATTGAGTCACTATCATCAATAAAAATATAAACTTTAGTACTGAAGAATTTCCTCAGCCACTCAACTGCAGGGTGATCTTGACAGGACATCTAGCTGCATAATTTTTAATTCCCTATGGTGCTATTTTTCATACTTTCATTTTCCCACCACTATTTTCAACTTTAAATTTTTATTATCATTTTTTGTAAATTATTCACGATCTCTCCTGGTAATTAATTCCAATTCTTGACTCCATTACCTACAAATAAAATCTAACAACATCCTTATACTTTAATTTAAGTGCCAATTTGTGGTAATGGTCATCTTTTCCTTTCCATGCACCTTCCTAATTCTTCCACTAATATCTTGCCACACCAAATCACCAATATACATCTTGTACATACACGACTCTATTCACCAGCACTCCTGTCTTCCAATGAATTCCATTTCAGCTCCTTTATCATATCAGTTACCAATTGTATTCTGCAGTAATTTCCAGAGACAAAACAAGCAGCCCTTCTTTGCACACACTCCAATTCCTGTGTTTGATATCCAAAATGTTGATCCCGTACTAAACTACCATATTCAGTCAATGGTCTGTAATGTTTTGTAACACAATTCTCTTACATCCCTTCATCTTGCTCTCTAACAAGTAATAGATTTTGTACACTACCTGTCCAATGTATCCTGCCCAGTTGAGTTTGTTATCAAATGTTATGCCCAGGTATGTACATTTCCAGTCTTCAACAAGCAACTCTTTCCCAACCTTCTAATCATAATCAATCTTTAAGTTTTTAGCTGTAATTCTAATAACCTGATACTTCTTTGCATTTATCTTCATCCTGTGTTGACCTATCCAGCTAGATATCCTGTCCATAATACCATGCAGCTGTTCACAGTATGCTACCACTTTGATCCTGTTATATAACAATTTGTCATATGCAAACAACCTAATTTCTGATAGTAGACTATCGACATAATCATTCATTAGAATAACAAATAGTAATGGTACCAATATGCTATGCTGTGGCATTCCCATTTTTATTTCCAATTCTTTTGATACTGCATTTCCTACCCTAACTTTATGCTTTCTATCTTTTAGATATTCTTCTACTCAGAAAATAACTTTTTCATCCACAGCAATATTTTTAACCTTATTTAGTATCATTTTATTGCTCACTCTGACAAAAGCCTTTGAAAGATCTAGTGAAACACTATCAAGTTGGCCTCCCTTGTTTATTTCATCTGAAATATCTTGCATATAGGCTACTGTCTGGGATTTGCATGAATATCCTGGCCTAAACCCAAGTTGTTAACTTGTAAACTTTTCTGATTTGATTACATATCAATGTCTCCACTAATTTACATACCACTTGTCTCAAACTGATTTGCATTTAATTTTCGACCCTATTTGTTACCTCTCCTTTGTGGACTGGTACTACTATTGCACTTTTCCAGTCCTCTGGTAAGCAGGACCTATCCAGACTCAATTTAAATAACATTTCAGAATATGGTATAATGTCACATCTTTCTATCTTTAAGACATCAATATTAATATTAACTAAACCAGCCCACTGATGCTTTTTCAGCTTTTTTAGTTTCCTCGTGGTATCATCAGGATTAATTTCAAATTTTTTAGTCTGCTCATTTCTAATATGTGTGGATAAGTTTGTTCTCTGATTCACACCCTCCCATTCCTGATTCATAATCCGTAAAGGTCTCACTTAAAATCTCTGTCTTTTCCAAATCCTCAGTACCTTCTTTTTCATCCTTATCTATATTTGTCTCAAGATCCTCCCTTCCACTCAGTTTTCTAACATAGCCATAGACATTTCTAGATGCATCAATCAGTTGTCCCCCTGCACCAATATTAATCTTCTTACACCCATCTATAGCCACCTTCTTTGCTATTATTAATTCCTTATTTAGCTGTTTCAAGTATTCCATACTGGCTTGCTGTCTCTTAACTCAGTTATGTTTTCTTCTCACCAACCTCTTTAATCACCTCCAGTGGAGCAGGAGCTCCCTGAAATTGGGCCACCTAGGCTGAGCTTGGGGGCCCCCAAGCTTTGGGGCCCCTTGAGCAGTGGCGTAGCTAGGTCAACAAGGGCCCCGGTGCAAAAAATTTATTTTGGGCCCTCAGGCCAGACGGGCGACCTTTTTTTTGCTTCGTGTGCTGGTATAGGCCCCCTGAGCTGAGGATGGGGGCCCTTGAGTTGACCTTAGGGGCCCCGTGAAAAGGTCGCCAGTTTGCCGAGAGGACTTGTGGGCCCTCTAAACTGCGCTTGGAGGCCCCCTGAGCGTAGGGGCCCCGGTGCACTGCACCGCCTAGCCCAATAGTAGCTACGCCCCTGCCCTTGAGCTTCGGGGCCCCAGTGCACGGCACCGCCTATCCCTCCGATAGCTATGGCTCTGATCACCCCACTTCCCTATTATATATGTATAGTACATGGGTTCTGTACTTCTCTTTATTGTGTGTTTTGAAACAAATACTTCTTCATCCTTCTTTATTATCTCCTTGAACTCTTCCCACTTTGATGCCACTGTACTTTTGCCATTCTTCCATTTGATGAAACTTTCCTTGAAATATCTTTTCAATCTTGAAATCTCTGCCTTTTTGTAACTGTACCTATTACCCCCTACAATTTAGGCCACTGGTTTACTTAATGCTCTAATATCCAACAAAACTGCTTCGTGATTACTTATTCCTTCATTTACTTGAAACCTAAGTTTATCATTGGGCATCATTAGGAAGATATGCAACATGTTTCCTCCTCTTGTATTCTGCTCTGCCTCCTTCAATTACTAAGGCATTTACAAATCTTTGTTCCCAAGTTTTATTAATCTTATTTCCTAGCAACTTAACACATTGCAAATTTAAATCCCTGCCAATAATGACTTTTCTATTCTCACTTCTAAACTCAGCACGAATTTAATTTCTACCTAAGGGCCTCGTCTTTTTTTTATTCAAATTCTATTACTTTGTTCATTATACTTCTGCAGTTCACCAGTAACACTCTGTTACTGGATTTGTGATATTTTCAGCATTCACCTTCACCTTCCCAGTTCTTCCCCCATAAGTTACTCTTTCAGCAGCTTGATCTATTATTTTTTTCTATCATGTATCCACAATCAGTATCCCTTTGATCATCTATCTTCAGCAGCCCCTAACCTAAAAATGGCACATTCATGACCCCATCATCACTAAAGTGGGCTCCCCTACAGCTTTAGCTAACAATTCAGAAAGCTCCCCCTTGCCCCTTCTATTGAGGTATAGGTCATGCCAAATGAAACCATTACTACCAATGGCATCCTTAGGTGCAGCTCCCCAGACAGAACTAATGCCTTTTTCAAGTATCACCTCTGTTTCCACGTTTATCCACCTCACAGTTTGGTATAACTATGGCTGGACATGGTGACTTAGGACCTACGTGTGTTCAACCCTGGTATGCTGCCACTCCATCACCACTTTCCTGTATGTCAACATGGGATGAAATAGTGAAGATAAATGAAGAGAACGCCAGCTTATTATGTACACAGATGAAAAAACTAAAGGTTTTTAATTATTATAAGTTTGGAAAGGAATTGCCTGTTGAAGACTTGAAATGTGAAAACGTTGGCATAACATTTGATAACAAACTCTACTTGGCAGGACACATAGTACAGGTAGTAGGAAAAGCTTTCAAAATCTTTCAATTATAGGACAGAGTGTTGAGGGAATTTACCAGACAAGTGAGGGAACTGGGTTATAAAACTTTGGTCATACTATTGTTTGAATACGGTGGTGTAGTATTGGACCCAAATTTCGGGTATCAAATACAGGAGTTGGAGGACGTGTGAAGAAGGGCTGCTAATTTTGTCTCTCAAAATTACTGCAGAATACAAATGATATAATAAAGAGCTGAAATGAGAGGAGAAGTGTTGGAAATGTACAAGGTATATATTTGAAATGATTTGTAAAAAGATATTGGTGGAAGAATTAAGAGAGGAGCATGGAAGAGAAAAGGTGACCATGATCTCCAAGCTGGCCCTCATTTTCAAGCATTAGGGTGTAGGAAAATTTTCTTTCACAGATAAGGGTATCAGGGACTGGAACAATTTACCAAAGGAACTGATGAATAATTTACCAAAAATGCTGAAATATTTAAAATTTACATTCATAGTGGGAACAAGAAAGGGTAGAAATAAATATGTAGGGAAATTTGTCAATGGTGTATGCACCCCATAGCAATTAAATTAAATGATTCAAACCTTTCTTTACATTAACCTCATTGTATTTTCTTTATAGCTATCTGTGCCATTCTGTTTTACACTATCTGATTCTTTATCTTCTGCCAGTGGCGACTCTTGAGTTTTATAAAGATGCTTGTGTATTTTCTAAACGATATACACAGCTTCTCTACCAATCTTCACAGCATCAGATTTACCATTGATGTCAGAATTGCAGTGAAAACTTACTCTGATTGGTATATATTTCCCACAGTAGGTGTTTTTATGTTTCATGGCTATTAAGTATGATTCTAGTGAATTGAAATGCTTCTAGTTATATTTCTCTTTGAAGCTGGTTGCTTTCTTTTTTCCACTCTTAACTTCATCCCTATCTAAGAAACACAATGACACAATCAAGTTTACACTCTTCCTCAACAAACATGGTGCTGTAATGAGTATTAGAGCTGCATTATCATCAATAACAGCCACTACTAAAAGTCTTTTGTTAACATTGATATCAGCTTCCAAAACAAGGTTTCTTCAACCTGGGCTCTGCTCCCTCTCTAAAAAATATTAAGCGACTATTAATCCTCTATGACACAATATCAATCAATATCATCTACTAAAAGAATACCTTGTTGCCCAGCATCATCTGGATGACCTCCCATCCATTCTGATGACACTCAGGTCTTGTTTTGCAGTGACTACCTACCACAATAAATAAAACTAAAGAATTTATTGCAATCAATAACATAATTTCACATACGGTTGTAAGCAAACAGTGAATAGCAAAAATGGGAAAACTGGAAGTATTGTAAGCATGACAAAGAATTTTTTTTTCTATGAATTTAATAATCACTGAATTAATGATGAAATTCTGACTGAATTTTTGTAGCAAATTAAATCATGACCAATACCAAAAAAGAATTGTTGAAAATTTTATACAGAATTTGAAAAAGACTGGGACTGCAACAGTTAAATCTGCTATAAATCTTTTAGACAAGATATAAAATGAAATAATCCAGAGAATATCAATGAAGTAAGGGAGAAATCGTGTGTCAGAGTATTTTTTTTTTTAATTATGGCTTTACAACTTATCAACGTTGAGGTCATTAGAGGTGGTATGGGATCGGGGGACAAGGAATGGGAAGGAATTCAGCCATGGCCTTTTTAAGGAATCATCCTGGCATTTGCCTGGAATGATTTGAGGAAACCATGGAAAACTCAAATCTGGATGCCCGGATGGGGATTCAAACCGGTGTCCTCCCGAATGCAAGGCCAGAATGTTAACCATTCACCAATCAAGCTCAGTCTGTCAGAGTAATCATCATTGTGCCACTGAATATCACTTCCTGAATTCTGTATAAGATGGCATTTACACATAATGAAGGAATGCTAGGTTCCATTATATTTTCTTAAACAAAATATGTGTAATTCCAAGTGAGTCATCAATCAGTGTAGATGCATTTGAGTATTAAAATGCAAACCATTAATATGTGTAAGTGCATTAATAGCTGAAATCCAAAAATAGTTCCCTTTTTAACCGACTTCAAAATAAGGAGGAGGTTCTCAATTCGTCTGTTTTTTTTATGTATGTTCAGCGATATCGTCACCAATTTTGAACCTATTTAAACAAAACTTTTTTAGTGGATTGGGTATACCTCCAAAGTGGTTCCATATGAATTTCATTGAGAAACCACCCCTTAATTTTATACAAACCTACATTTCTTATCTGATTTTGATTGAACTTTGAACTTGTATACTTCAAAATAAAGAGAAAATCCTGTCAACGTTTGGTCTGCCAAAGCTCAACCCCTCAACCTCCCTCCTTAATTTTTGTCATTGTTATTTATAAAAAGCTACAGTTGACACCGTTTGACCAATTACCATGAAAGTTGGCACTTTTTTGTAATTTTTTCACGACGAAGGTTTATGACCAAAAAATCAAAAAACCACCCCCTCTCCCCATTAAACCACTTAATTTTTATACAAACCCACCATTTTTATCCGGTTTAGATAGAACATAGCACACTTTTACTATAAAACAAAGAGAAAAATAATTTCAACTTTTGGTTTTTCAAAAACTGAACCCCTCTTCCCATTTCCACCCCCTTGATTTTAGTTAATTTTCTTTTCAAAAAGCTACTGTCAACACCATTTGACCGATCTCTATGAAAGTTGACATATATATATATATATATATATATATATTTTATGGAGATGATTACTGACCAAGAAATCCAAAAACTATCCTAGCTCCCATTTTAAACCCCTTAATTTTTGTACAAACCTGCATTTTAATCTGATTTTGGTGGAACTTCGCATGCGTATACTTTAAAACAAAGTGAAAAAGAAAAATACTGTACAACAAAAATGCAAACCCTATCCCCCTTTCTGACTCTTTAATTACTGTCAATGTTCTTTATATAAAGCTACAGTTTCTATCTGATTTTGAAGGGAGTATGCACATGTATACTTCAAAACAGAGAAATACTGTCTACATTTGGTTTAGAGAAGCCAAACCGCTCTTCCCCCTTTCCATCCCATTAATCTATACAAAGCTACAGTTTCTGTTTGATTCTGAAGGAAATTTGCACATGCATACTTTAAAATATAAAGAACTATTGGGTATAAATTTGGTTGCAGAAGCCCAACCACTCTTCCCTTCTACACCCACCCCTCCTAATTTCCAATTTTCTTTATAGATACCCACTGTTTTTATCAGATTTCCATGTAACACTGCATATGTATACTTAAAAATAAAGAGAAACTTAGTATCTATATTTTGTTGACAAAACCCAACCACTCACTCCCTTACCCCATTTAATTTTTGCAAATGTTCTTTACACAAAGCTACAGTTTTTATCTGGTTTTGATGGAACTTTGCACATGTATACTTTAAAACAAAGATAAAAATACTGTCCACACTAGCTTTACAAAAACCACTCTTCGCCTCTATACACCTTAATTGTTTTTTATACATACCAACAGTTTTTATCTGATATTTATAGAAATTTACACACGTATACTTTAAATAAATCAGAAAACACTATCTACAATTGGTATACAAAAGCTCAACCTCTCTTCCCCTTTACTCCCGCCCCTTTTTAATTTCCAATGTTGTTTACAAAAATCCACAGTTTTAAATCCTGTCAAAATCATTTAAGCTATTTTTAAGTCATGGCAGAATATTTATAAATTAAATGTGTCCTAATGTTTCAACATGTACCTCAGATTTCAACTTAGACCCCAAGCTGTAACATTGTGAAAACTAATTAAAAATCTATGTTTTCTGTGTGATGCCAGAACAAACAGGTATATTCCAGAGACAGATTTGTGTATGTGGTATGTATTAATGCCCAGATGTTACATGTTTCGATTATCGAGTGGCAGCTTAAACTGACGTTAAATTAGGTCGAAAGACAGCCTGTACAAAAATGTAATCTGAGATTCCTTAACACAGCATTCATTTCACCTCGTTCTGGAAGTTGTTGGGGTATATAAAGACAGATTTTTTTTTTTTTTTTTTTTTAGAGCAAGACCTTTAAGCACTGAGCTACCAGGAAATTCGCAAAATTAGAACTGCTGCAGCATATTTAAATACAAACCAAACTATAACACCACTAAAAATTTAAAAATAAAATAATCATTTCAAAAACATAAAAACCACTTTCAAAAAAAGCATACTTAAAATTTTAAAATGATTTTATACCTTGCTTAGAAGAAAGTAAATCTAAATGGACAATATTTTACAGTACTGTTATTGAAATTTTTACATTAATTAGTTATTTTTGGAGTCGGTGCCAGCCGAGGCAAGAAAAACCAAAAAATTAAACACAATAATAAATAATAATAATACATAAAAATCATGTTACTACTTACCTACAATTAATGTTAGAAACATGTTTCAACAAAACTGAAACATACAGATGATATGCCGATATTATACTAACTGTAAAGCGTTTACAGATTGTTGCAGCCTACCAACTAACACTCTAGCCCCAGAGATATTCCTGGACAATCAACGAGGCCAAGCCACAGATTAAAATACTGTCTAATTTGTTTCCCTAAACTGTCTCCTGTAATAACAATATCTGCCTCACTACATGTTGTAAAATATTTGGAATTTTTTTCGTGCTCCCCGTATCGCCTCTAACACAAAATGAAGTTCCGTAATTCGATCTTCGGGATGTGAGAGCTGGCACCGACTCCAAAAATAACTAATTAATGAAAAAATTTCAATAACAGTAATGTAAAATATTGTCCATTTCAGTATAAAATTATTTTAAAATTTTTAGTGTGCTTTTTTTGAAGGCAGTTTTTATGTTTTTTAAACAATTATTTCATAATATCTCTTCTTCTATCTTTCATATACTTTTGCAGTATTATCCTAGTAATTTTTTGAAGTATTTGTTGTTAGACTTAAAAAAGAAATCTAACCGTTTTCCTCAGCCCGAAGGTTGGTTGGACCCTCCTGAAGAAGGAACACTAAGCCAAAGGTAGAGTGGCCAGCTCCTTACCTCCTTACCTAACACAGGAGTCCTACCGGGTAAAGGAGACCTACAGATTAACATGCAATCCGATCCATGGATGATTTCTACCATACTTTTTGTTACACAGCAAACTGTGCTAGAGGTGAATATCAGGTTAAGGACCTTCGAAATTCCTCGCTGAGACAGGAATTTGAACTAGGGACCTTACAATCTCCAGTCAGACTTCTTAACCACTGAGCCGCCGGGCCACTCATGTTAGACTTATATTGGGATATTTTTCTTCTTGTGCTTTCTTCAGGAGCGGTAGATTACAAATATTTAAAAATCATTTAAAGTCTTTCATGTTTTATATTTCTTTGACCCACATATACAATATCTACAATTTTTTCTCTCGTGTGAGATTCTTTCATTTTTTTCACTTCAGATCAGTTTTGCCTGTGTTTATTTTTTATTGTCTTGGGTTTCAGTCTTAATAAGATTGTGGTCAGAGTTTATATCGGCTCCTGGGTGTGCATTACAATCTAGAATTTGTTTTCTGGATCTCTCTTTTGCCATAGTATAATTTCACAGACATGTAACTGTTGGACGTTGCCGAGATATATATCCTTCGTCGATGAATCTTAAATCGTGTGTTTACTATGACCAACTTCTAACAACTTGCTTCCTTGTTTATTTTTACCCCTTCTTAGACTAAACATTCCTGCAGAATTCCCTTCTTTTTTTCTCCGAATATGGCATTCCATTCATCCATGATTATTAGGTTTTCCTTCTTCTTCACACATTAAGTTAATTCTTCAATTTCATGGTATTTTTTCTCTGTATCCTCATCATCGCCTTTTGGCGCTGGCATGCAGACTTCTTCTAACGCAGATGACACAGGTTTAATTCCAGTCATCAGAACTAAACTGTTCGTAATAATAAAACCTACTCTTAACTTTTGGATAAAACAGAAGCGATATTGTCCATTAATACTCTTCAGTTTGGGATGAGATGGATTTCTGGTCAAGCATGTGAAGGTATTCTTTAATATCTGTGGTGGACAGCTAGAAACAAAGTAAATGTTTCGATATTTTCCGATAGAGAATACTAAAAACATAGCATTTCTCTTCTTTCATTTAGAAGGACAGATATCTTCCAATATCTACAAAATTTGTGAAATGAAGGAACCGGTTAGAGTACAGCAAAATTAATTTCATACACTCCTGGAAATTGAAATAAGAACACATTGATGCCGGTGTGTAAGACCCACCATACTTGCTCCGGACACTACGAGAGGGCTGTACAAGCAATGATCAAACGCACGGCACAGCGGACACACCAGGAACAGCAGTGTTGGCCGTCGAAGGGCGCTAGCTGCGCAGCGGTTGGGCACCGCCGCAGTCAGTGTCAGCCAGTTTGCCGTGGCATACGGAGCTCCATCTCAGTCTTTAACACTGGTAGCATACCGCGACAGCGTGTACGTGAACCGTATGTGCAGTTGACGGACTTTGAGCGAGGGCGTATAGTGGGCATGCGGGAGGCCGGGTGGACGTACCGCCGAATTGCTCAACATGTGGGACGCGAGGTCTCCACAGTACATCGATATTGTCGCCAGTGGTCGGCGGAAGGTGCACGTGCCCGTCGACCTGGGTCCGGACAGCAGCGACGCACGGACGCACGCCAAGACCGTCGCATCCTACGCAGTTCCGTAGGGGACCGCACCGCCACTTCCCGGCAAATTAGGGACACTGTTGCTCCTGGGCTATCAGAGAGGACCATTCGCAACCGTCTCCATGAAGCTGGGCTACGGTCCCGCGCACCGTTAGGTCGTCTTCCGCTCACGCCCCAACATCGTGCAGTCCGCCTCCAGTGGTGTCGCGACAGGCGTGTATGGAGGGACGAATGGAGACGTGTCGTCTTCAGTGATGAGAGTCGCTTCTGCCTTGGTGCCAATGATGGTCGTATGCGTGTTTGGCGCCGTGCAGGTGAGCGCCACAATCAGGACTGCATACGACCGAGGCACACAGGGCCAACACCCGGCATCATGGTGTGGGGAGCGATCTCCTACACTGGCCGTACACCTCTGGTGATCGTCGAGGGGACACTGAACAGTGCACGGTACATTCAAACCGTCATCGAACCCATCGTTCTACCATTCATTGACCGGCAAGGGAACATGCTGTTCCAACAGGACAATGCACGTCCACATGTATCCCGTGCCACCCAACGTGCTCTAGAAGGTGTAAGTCAACTTCCCTGGCCAGCGAGATCTCCGGATCTGTCCCCCATTGATCATGTTTGGGACTGGATGAAACGTCGTCTCACGCGGTCTGCACGTCCAGCACGAACGCTGGTCCAGCTGAGGTGCCAGGTGGAAATGGGTTCTCATGCCGTTCCACAGGACTACATCCAGCACCTCTACGATCGTCTCCATAGGAGAATTGCAGCCTGCATTGCTGGAAAGGAGGATATACACGGTACTAGTGCCGACATTGTGCATGCTCTGTTGCTTGTGTCTATGTGCCTATGGTTCTGTCTGTGTGATCATGTGTTGTATCTGACCCCAGGAATGTGTATATAAAGTTTCCCATTTCTGGGACAATGAATTCACGGTGTTCTTATTTCAATTTCCAGGAGTGTATATTTAGCGATGAACACCGCTATAGTAACTGTACAAGATTTAAATTTACTATATATTTCCATTTCAGATCTTACAACGTAGCAAATTTTCTTGAAGACTTGAAACTCCTTTACCGGACGTGCGGAGTACAAGGCAAAGGTACAACCTTTATCTTCACCGACCTGGATATCAAGGAAGAGGGCTTTCTAGAGTACCTGAACAACATTCTGTCATCTGGAGTAATCTCTAACTTATTCACCCGCGACGAGCAGGCCGAGGTGATCTCAGAGCTGACGCCAATCATGAAGCGAGAGAACCCACGAAGGTCTCTCAACCACGAGGTCGTCATGGAATACTTCCTGACGCGCACCTGCCAGAACCTGCACGTCGTCTTCTGCTTCTCTCCGGTCAGTATATTATTTCATATTCTTTCATCCATACGCGAGATGTTAAAATAATAGCGACTGTAAGGCCCGTTTCACGCAGGACACTCGGTGTCTGGCCACTGAATTCTTAGAAACCGGCAACCGGAATCTTAACGTGGCTACTTCAGAGCCACTCGGTGTCCCTTACGTCACAGACACAGCTCCCGCTTCCCTCACCGACAAAGAACGTGATAGTTGTAACAAGGGAGTGTCCGAGCGGCTACAGGGGAAAGCCACCGACCAGCCACAGTAGCTAGTGGCGCCACACACAGCCTCCCGTGTGAACGTTCTCATTCTGTTCCATGTTCCGGCAGTGACTAGAGATTCAGTGGCCTAACACTATAGCTGAGAGTCTGCGGTGTATCCGTTTATAAAGATTGTTGACACCTGTTATAATTGTTCTCAGTAATAAAATTTTGCGTATCATTTCCTTTGTCAGTACTGACTGGGCGCCATAGAAGTGGTATTTCCTAAATTTACTTAATCAGTCCACATTTACAGATACAATTATTTTTATGGGAATTATAATCATCCACAAAAATCGATAAAATTAATTTTAAGGCAATTAAACTTATATTTATTATTATTAGAAAAACAGGCAAAGGTTATATGGATTGTTCAAAACAAATACAAAAAATCAACATTTATGTAATACTCACATATAAAACTTTGATTAACGAAACAATGATATTGCAGACCATATACAAAATTGCAGCCAGCTAAGTTAACAGACAGAGAGCACGAGTTCTTTTTCCGTGATGCGAATCGCGAATTTCGCTTATGGGTTCGTAAATGCACCACCACCTGACTTTGTTTTTGCGGATGAAAAGGTTCTTTAAATCGTCATATGATTACAGTCTTCGATGGCAAGTGCAGCATCATCCGTGGATCTTCTCCTGAAGTTTCTGCACTTCACTCACACAAATTTGGTACTCGACGCATTGTATTAAAGAAATTAGACCAACACTTGTTCCTGCGCAAACACTCAATTGACACAAGGTCTCATCCGGCAGGATGAGGAATTTTACAAGCGCCAGATCGGAGATCCAACAGCGAGTTCAGAATATTTTACGAGTGGCCGACCCCGTGGTCAACCGTCAACTGTCTCTCCCAACGTAACTTCTCATCACCAATGTTCGATACCCCTTCTCACACCGATCCACCAATACCGGCAAAAGCGGGCGGGTTTTATCCATGAAAAATATAAACAATAACGTGTCTTAGTTTTTAACAAATAAATAATGTCTTTTCATTCGCTCTTCTATATACATGCACGCCCGAGCAGAAGTCACGTGACCTCCTTATTATCAGCTGTGCATCGCTGTCTAAACTCTTGTTGTGGACAGGTGCGGAGGGGCCCCGTCTTGGCCACCAAAGGAATGTTGGGTTCCATTATCTCTCATCCCATCTGCAAACACCTGCAATCAATTACAAAAGGTGCCGCGACATTACATCCCAGTAGAACAGCGAAGAATCTTCACCGCCCACACCAGCAAATGAAACAAAACATTTTTCCACGCAGCTTCTCAAGTGTCTTACTGATAAAGTATAAAGCGTCCGTGAGCTCCAGATTGCGATCAGGTCAATTTTTTAATGTTTCCTGGTAATAAACGAACTGTAAACACAAGAAAATACGCTATAGCTCATATAACAAATTTAAGTATTTAACAGTCATGATTAATTCAAGGAACAAGAACATGATTTTACTATTAAGTAAATTAAGACATCAAGATTAAATTAATATGAAATAAGATACTTTAAAACTGGCTTAATTAGGTGCATTGTACTGTTTTTGCTGTTAACGTTTGACTGAAGGTGGCGTCGATATTACCAGATATAGTGGGGGGTGGGGCGATATTCAACGCTGCTTCGAGTGCTCATCCGTTCCGCTAGGACGCCTCGAACAGAACATTCCAGGTCTTGGCTGCCTTCGCTGCAAGATGGGTGACCGTCTCCTTCTTCAATACAAGACGGCAACTGTATGATGACTCTGTCCGTGGTGCAAAGGCTAAGCTCTGCAACGATGTCTTTGCAACCCGCTCCCTGACCAAGTGTCGAGTTCTGCTTAATTGTCACCCACAAGCGCTGAACCAGAAGTCCTGCTCCAATTCTATCTCACCAAACACCTAGCCCCAAACCTTGTTGGCGAACTATCGTCGTGTTCCACTTCTCTAATGAGAGGCAGCTTTGGAAACTCTGTAGATCGCCCTCCCCCACTTTCACTAAAAAATGTATATGTATATGGTAAACATAATCATTTGTTAGTGTAAAATCTCATCGGTGAACCTTGTTTATGGCCAGTCCTACAGATATTTACCCAGTTTAGGCAAGTTCTCCTCAAGCTCCTATATTTTACGCAAGTTATCAGGGAATTTATTGCATGTCAATGTCAACACTCTGAAATTGACCTGTTACATTTAAAGAGCGTCCTGTTTATTCTATGCTATCACCTCCAGCTAGGAATATCCTTCAGTTCCACTGGCCTCTGTAATTCCATTCCGTATATTGTAACACACATGGCTCCTTTTGCTATTGCCAGTAACTGGGACACTGACACTTGGACATTCGCGTTTTTGGTTGACCGCACTCCCTTCTCTACAGTGTCGCATTAAACACAGTAGGAGAAATGTTTCAACATAAACTGAAACAATGAAATCTAGATTTAAATAAAAGAATTTCAACTAAAAAATGGTTGTGATGCATTCTTTAATTTCTTCCCATCATGATCTAATATTTTAATCTCCGCATGCAACGTTCTCAATTACCTGCTTTGTTTATTCAAACATTTGTCTTCCTCTATAGTTCTTTCCTATGGCTGTCTCTCACACTAAGAAGTTAACTTACCCAGCATGTTGTAACACGTGACCCAAAATCATATGTAAGGCACTTCCACAACTTCGTCCATCACCTATCATTTCCAAACAACATTCATTTTGTACTTCATCGCTCCACAGCACCACATTTCAAAGACTAAAGTTATTCTTCTTTTTGAGCGTCACTTTCATAAAGTCCTGTGCTCCAAATATATGGATGTAAAAAGTTTCTTATCAGTCCTAGGTTATTTACATTCAAAATATAATATTTTTTGTAATTCTTTCTTTTAACTCTTTAGAATGTTTGTGGCAAAACCTTATCTCTTTCTGTCAAGGTTTAATCCAGAAGGGTAACATTGTTATGAAAGATAATGCTTACAACTTCAACGCCTCCTTGTGCACTTGATGAAACGCTATAGCAAACATTTTGGTACAAATTGACGTGTTCTGGAAATCGTGGATGAAAAATGGATTTGTGGAATAATTTTACAAAAAATTACATGGATGAAATGTGGGAGGTTATTTTCTTATTAGATAATACAATTAAGGGGAAGCTAAATTTTGAAAATTTTTAATCGAATTATACAGGATATAAGTTTTAATGGAGAAGATGTTGGAACAAGATGGGAAGAGACGGAAGATTTCATAAGATGAACTCTATTAACATCTGTCTATATGTAGATGTCATCACTCTAAACAAAACAAAACCTTAGGAGGAATACAAGACAAATCGAAATTCTGTAATAAAAGCGATACTAGCAAACAAGGTTTATTCCATAAAATCATTTTTCATCCACGATTTACAGACCACGTCAAATAGAATAGAAGATAATATTTAAAGGAAACATGCCATGCACTGGCGTTAAGTGAGTATATTTCTAATACCTGTAAGAGATATATCCTTCCTACAGCTGGATTTTTTTTTTTTTTATGTTGACGTCTTTGTCGCAGGAATCTATAGCTCACTTAATGTCACATGTACTGAAACATGTCACTAGCTAGATTATAATTATTCATAAAAACCTGAGTGTATAGAATGAATCACTACAATAGAAACAACACCGAACTATCAGCAATACTGTCGTGGCTATATGCTAGAAAAGCCGAAATCAATCACGTGACTTTGTGCGTATTCTGAATTAACAGTAACATCCGCAAATGGATTAAGTCATTAACCGACTGTTAATTCAACGAATATCAATCTTGATAAATGCGTTGCAGTGAACCCATTTATTGGATTCGAGGTATTTGGCAATTACAGTTTGACACTGGCTGTTTATATAAGTTTGACATTTCTCTTTAAACAAGAAACAAACGGAAGACACAGACACCAATCAAATTGTGGTTCCAGTTATTACCATCAATATATCTGTATCCTCAATCTATAGTTCTAAACTAAATGAACACGTTTATTCTTCGTGAATTACTCGTGATGTTAAACACTCTGAAGGTAGGGTGCAGACATACGACATCTGCCCTATAAGGCAGTTGCAATGGTCAAACCCTTCCATTTTGCAATAAGTAATCTTCCCTTTGCCAATACGGATCGCAATATTGTATTGCGAAAACCAGTTCCTATTTTTTACTTTCGTCTCGCGTCCTTCTACTCATCCTACACTCGGCAACCAATCTCAGTCAACGACTAGATCACAGTTTTACGGGAAAATATGCCATCATCGACAAAGTGCACCAAGTGTGCCCAACCAGCTCCTATCTGCTTCACGAACGTGTTATACAGGTCTTGACTCCTGCACACTGACCTTCTTTATTACTCTTATACGGTCGCAGATGGATGATGATCCTTAACGACTTTGGCGATCAGAATTTTTGTTCTTAGATCTCTCCAATTAATGTCCAGTAGCCTGCATATCAATGAAACATACTTTAGCACCCTGCTCATAAACGGGTTTTTAATGAATGCTTCAACACGCAGGTCGGAGAAAAGTTCCGCAACCGAGTGATGCGGTTCCCAGCACTGGTGTCTGGCTGTACCATTGACTGGTTCCAGCCGTGGCCTCGAGATGCTCTCGTGCTGGTGGCAAAACATTTCCTCACCGAATTTGAAATAGCCTGCACACCCACTGTCAAGTCGGAGCTGGTCAATGCGCTTGGATCCATCCAGGACGTCGTAGCGACAACATCGACAGAGTACTTCCAAAGGTACTATATTAAGTGTTAACTTTGATAAGTAGAATCGGTATGCTAGGATATGCAGATTCTTTTCTAAATTTCGTTTCTAGGTTGCTTTTTCCATTTGAAATACAGGGTGTCCACAAATGAATATCGGCGTTTTAATGCTTTATAAGATTTATTATATTATCGTTACAGTTATAAATGATATGTCAAATGAAAGAGCAACTCAAACAGTTTTATATACAAGCTTACAAGTGTTCTATGTGGGCACCATTTATCACACGGCACACATCAAGTCTGTAGCCGAGTTCTTCCCAAACGTTGAGCAGTGTGTCTTCAGTAACTGTTGCAACAGCTGCTTCAATCCTCTGTCGTAATTCAAGGAGGTCGGCTGGTAACGGAGGCACATACACACGATCCTTGATGAAACCCCAAAGGTAGAAATCGCATGGCATTAGGTCAGGTGAACGTGGAGGCCACGCATAGCAAGCTCTGTCATTGGGCCCCTTGTGGCCAATCCAGCGGTCGGGTACAGTTACGTTCAACCAACTGCGTACTTCGTTATGCCAGTGAGGTGGCGCACCATCTTGCTGGAAAATGAAGTTCTCTGGTTCATATTGTTCCAACTGAGGGAAGAGCCATTGCTCTAGTGTATCAAGGTAAGAAGTACCAGTTACAGTCGGTTCATAAAAAAAGAAAGGTCCGTAAACCTTCCGCCGGGATACGGCACAAAAAAACATTGATTTTAGGGGAGTCTCGTTGCACTTGTACGATCTCTTGAAGATTTTCTGAGCCCCAGATCCGCACATTATGAGTGTTAACATGTCCACTGAGGTGAAAGGTCGATTCATCACTGAAGACAACATGATGTAGAAAAGCTTCATCGTCATGTAACAACTTTTCGTTAGCGAATTTGGCACGTAAACCATGGTCTGCAGGCTTTAGAGCCTGTAACAACTGTAAACGGTAAGGACGTAGTTGCAAGCGTTTCCTTAAAACTTTCCAAAAAGTCGACTTAGAAATTTCTAATTCGCGACTAGCCTTCCGAACAGATTTCTTTGGACTACGAGTGAACGACTCTGTCACTCGCTCAACAGTCTCTTCGCTAACTCTTGGTCGTTCCGCGCTCTTCGCTTTACAAAGGCAGCCTGTATCTTCAAACTGATGATACCATCTACGGATGTTATTGTCACTTGGAGGATCACGCCCGAACTTAATGCGGAACGCACGCTGCACAGTAACTACAGATTCAGTCTTTGCAAACTGTAAAACACAAAACGCTTTCTCTTCACTAGTCGCCATCTTTGCTACTACCGCATTCTAGCGGATCGCAGCGGAAACATTTCACGCACATGCGCACTAGTGCCAACGAACAAAACTGTTTGAGTTGCTCTTTCATTTGACATATCATTTATAACTGTAAGGATAATGTAATAAATCTTATAAAGCATTAAAACCCCGATATTCATTTGTGGACACCCTGTATGTTATTTGGTACCAAATTTACCTGAAGACCAACTAATGATGATGATCATTGTCGGCCTTTGGAACAGTATTTTCAACTCTTCCGCTTTGGATATGATTTAAAAAACGAAGAAAACAATTAATGAAGTCAAAATTAATTCTGAAAACATTTATCCATACCCAAAACTCTATAATTATTCGCAAAATTTTATATGTCAAGCTACAAGTGTCGATTGCTTATCCCATTTTCAGGTCTGTCTGACTGATCTGTTTGCCTTTCAATATAGTAATAAAACTGTTCCATATAAAGCCAAAACCTGTTTCTTCAGATTTCTAACTAAAGTGTAGAATGTTGATCCGAACGTCAATTATTCGAAGAACTTTTTTTATTTTTAACAAAATGTTCACCATTTTACAGAAACATCAGTTCGTTTCTAGATAGCATACGCTATACCAATGCACTTATTATGTCCGAAAAATACATTAAGAAAAGGAGTAGATACAATGAATTTAATCCTTATACATGGCGTTTGTTAGTGTATTATCACCGTAGTATCCTCCTGATCAACCGGAGACTTGCTTTGAAGTTGAATATTTGTTGTAAACGCGCCGTGACAACAATTACAACAATCTTTTTGTGTGTAGGTATTTTTTGGGATTTTTTTTCATACCTTTTTCTATAAATTTGAAATCAACTGTTTTTGTCTTTCACCTGGATGTTTTCAAAGCAAAACAATTAATGCACGCTACTGTACAAGCCAGTAGCAATCCGCCTATAGATGAGATAGGTGTGAGTTCCGTTTTGCTGTGTGGATGATTTTTATTTTTCTGTTGACTTATTTTGGCGGGGAATGTAAAATTATAAAGTAGCTAATGCAATATTAAAGGCAAAATAATTCTTAATGCATTCTATCAAACTTTCACATTTGTAATATAGCATATTTTGTATTCAAACAAACTGAAAATCAGAACCACACTCGGTCCCAATTAGTAAGGATTATTAACGTTCTACTGTACTTGCGCATTTAAAAGTAAGATATATGGGTCTTCATATCTGTTGTTTTGGACTAAAAATACTGAATTCAAATCCTTAAAACTGCAAGATGCTACTCTTAACCCACGTAACGCGTGAATTGTTAATTTTTATTTAAGGAGTGGCTAGAAATAAAGTTGAACCCCTCTTCCCACACCGTGCTACCTATCTCACAATATCTGGAATTTTAATCACTAGACAATTCCAAAACCAGCATCAATATTTGTAATAAGTGTTAAGGTTGCTATAGATACCTACACACTCTCTTGAAATCAAAATTGAGATTGTTTGGTATTTCTCCTTAAATTATTCCTCTTTGAGAAGAATTTAGATTGGGAAAACTTTAACGCTAGAGCAACTACAAATTCCCACAGGACCACAGGCAATGCATCACTTACTAATGCCTGGCTCGTTTAATACTTTCGGCTATAATACGTAATTGCAACAATCACATAATTTCAAGAACAAATTTCTCTTCAGTATTTTAAATTCCAATTTCATGCGTGTGCACGGAGTGAATTACGAAACCGAAAATACTTTATCTTTTGTATTTAAAACAAAGCTACATTGTGTCCGGTTTGAATAATAGTAATATTAAATTAAAAATCAACTAAAAAATTCTCTCCACTTTCCATATATCTGGCAAAAACTAAAATTGTATACTGAACGTCTAATAATATCCGGTCATATATATCATAAATAATTAGTTACTATTGATAATAATTATAGTATTACCACTTTCATAATAATTGTAGCATCAAATCTGAAATAGTTCTAATGGATTCAGGGTGCTTTTTAAAGTGAAAACCGATTTAAATATCACAACTCAGATTTTTTGGCCACTTTGCTTTCTTCGTTCCTTTTCATAGTTAGAAATCAATAATATATTTGCAGTAGAATTTTAAAACATAGTTCAGTAAATAATTAACGTGTGGTTTTACATAAAGGTTCAGAAGAGCTACTCATGTTACACCCAAGTCGTACCTGAATTTCATCGGCGGCTACAAGAACATCTATAAACAGAAACAGTGGGAGCTTGGAGAGGGGGCTCGGCGCATGGACACCGGTCTAGCCAAGTTGGACGAGGCTTCGCAGTCGGTCGAGATACTCAAGCAAGATCTAGCTGTCATGGAGCAAGAGCTGGCGCAGGCATCACAGAAAGCTGAAAGGGTAAACAAACATCGCTAATCATAAGAATAAACTGGAAACATTGTTTGCATCAATCCACGCTTTCTTAGATCCTATTTTTACATGTTCTGGCGGCTGAATGTTCCCCTGACCCCGTTCCTTACTCCGCCAACCCGTCTCCTTAGCTACCCTTCTGGGCTGACCTCTGTGTCAATGAAGTCATGTGGTAAATTTTCGGCAGGCGTTTTCTCCCCTTCACATGTAGGGGTAAGGATAGTGGAGTGGGGGTAGAGCAGCCTATGGAAGCTGAGGGGACTTCAGTAACGGTATCACTTCTTTTTCTTCGACGAATATTCCTTAAGTTATTTTCTTTCTTTCTCCTACCACAGCATTTGAATCGTCCATTGTCGATAGGTAATCAATTATATTTGAAGTTTAATCGAGCTGGTAGCTTAGCTGGTTAAAGTATGAGATTCGGTATCTGAAGGATCCCATTTCGAATCCTGGCATGAATTGGGATTTTTACGGGCGTTAAAGCTGGCCACCTATGGCAAAGCTTTACTGAGTTATATGACGTATGATGAGACAAACCGCGATTCGGATTCCACGTCAAGCTGTAGGTCCCCTTTACCCGTTACAATTACCATAAAAATGATATCAAACTTAAAAATTTAGAGGGTTGTATTTGCTCTTGCTGTTTATTTTTCTTTATTGCAGTGATTCCATATAATCTGCTATATCTGCGTTCCATTGACGATTTCTTATTTATCCACTATGTTAAGGAACTGCTATGGGTCAACAGGGTATATGCATGTATTATTTTTATATTTTAAATCAATTATTTTCACTGTTATATAACCGCAAAAAATATAATATTGGTAGAAAAATTAAAATTTAACATTAAAAAAAATAAAAATAAATGCAGCTCCGACGATTTAAACCACGCGTTTGGTTCGTTACACCGTGACGTCATTGTACACGACACAAAAGTTTTGTGTTTTATAACTAATTTTGATATGGAAGGAGGTTGAAAACCACATAATAACTACTGTAATTGTACCTATGTGCAAAAATACGACAAGAAATGCACCTAATAAAGTCCAGCGATATGCGAATGTAAGTAAAAATTGGTGTACGACTATGATAAGACGAAAAGAATCTTCAACTTGTTGTTTATACTGTCGTGAAGATGATTAAATGTGAGTACATAACGTTTAATGTTGTTATGTTAAATTTGTTATAATACATAACAATTCGTTGCGTATTCAAACTCTAATCATAGGCTAGTCTACAAAAGTTCAATAGGTATACTTTCAAATCATTTCTTATTCAAGCTTAATCCGAAGCAACTAAGACCCTTTTAAAGCCCACAAAGGAGAGCATCAGACATTTTAAAAACGGATATCAATCTTCTGAATATATGTTGAAGGATAATGTCTGTCTGAACTCATGACTTTAAGAGGCCACGTCATTTAAAAATTGAACTAGCTGGTAATGATATGTCTGTGGTACCGTCGTTCCTTCAAATCCACCTGAAAAAAATCCAAATGTCTTTTAAATACAAAATTTGACATATATTTGTCTAGAGTCAGCGTGGTGTAGGCGGTATGGTGTCATTTCCCTAATTTTCCTACCCGAGTTTTAATCCCCGCAGAATAAGATATTTTTAACTGCAGTAATTGTTAAGCATAAAATTTTTAAATTTTATTTCAACTTTAAAACAAATCTCATTACTTCTAACAAATCCAATTTCGGCCAATATATTAACAATGGCTTCCTAATATGCCTCGACAATAGCCATTAAAATTTGGTTAGGAGTCTAATCAGTTTTCGTAACATACATTATTTTATTGTCAACCATTTACACCCCACTACTTCACGGAATTAAACATATCGATCGTAGAAAAAGAAAAAATCGATCTTATAGCTGTTACGTATTTCGTTTAAAATACTTCTTGACGACATACAAGTATAGAAAGACTAAAATGAAATAAAGTAACAAATAATTCCACCTGAAAAAACACTAAAACAATAAACTTATTAATGAAACGTGAAAACATTATGTAAGAAAATAGACTTTCCTGGCGTATGATTGCAGTGAAGTCCTCACGGGTGTACCTCCAAATGGTGCTGTGAGATCACAATCCGGCCGTACACCCCTGAGGACTTTTCCAAACAACGATTTTCTGAAAGAAACAATGCTTTTCTGCTACTTTATTACGTCACTAGCTTCAAAACTCGCCAAAAATGACGGGCTGAACGGTATGTTCTGGCAAGTCTTTTCTTGGCAATTGATTAACTTAGTAAAATTGTAATTCCTTGTGTCTTACCTGTAGCCAAAACTATCAGTTGTCACTCTGGCCCGGAGTGCATTTCAACGTTACCACAAAATCCGCTAATGTACTAGACTTATATTTGAATTACATGCATATTTCACAATTTCATTGTCGGTTACTCCGGCGTGTCCCTTCATTCACATTAGCTGTATCTAATACGCAACTAACGTATGTCAAGCGTAAAAATTTAATAATTCAAATATCTAACACTTAATTACCTTCTCCGACGTCAGCGACTGAAGGAATCCAGATTTGATGCTAAATGCATTGTAATGATGAAAACATCGTTTTTTTTTTTTTTTTTTTTTTTTAGATTATTTTGCAAGACGCTTCCGTTTACTATATATTATATGAATACTTCCCCAAGAATGCAATATTTCTACAATTATGCTGACAAATACGATAAAATATAAACACAATGACGAAATTATAAAAACGCGAGTTAATACGCCTTCGTATGAATGGGTACTTTGGCGTCAGGATTAGAATCGCCCAATAGAGTTGCGTTTTACGAAGTTAGATTTTCCTTGAATTTTTAACACTTTTGATTAATTAAAATCAATAAATAAATAGCGGAAAATAGGAAAATAACGTTGTAGCCGTAATTCTACAGTAATAAAGCTTCCAAATAAAAATACTAGACGTGTATTTTGAATTGCATGCATATTCCCTATTTCATTTTTTCTTTTCAGGAAGAGCATTAGCAAGCAGTGGTAGAATCCTCATAGCGATAATTATTTAATAATTATAACCATGTCCATGAAATTAGAGAACACAACTTGAGGATAATTTTGACTTTTGATTGAAAGAGGCTGATATATTCATATCCTAATACGTACCGTCCCAGCCTACAGATATATAATGTTTTCGATCTTTCCTGATAAGTGGATTTCATCCGGGTCTAGGAAGCCTCCTCGGTTCCTGGAAACTGAACCCTTAAAGAGACTTAGATATGCTGGATAACATGTTATATGTCACGAGGTAATTGGCAAGTGTTTTAATTAAGGTTAAATATTGTACAAACATACTGGTTAACAATTTTCATACAATCACTTTTTTTCACTACAATCTTTTGCAGTTCTGACAATGTTCTATTAATTAACTTTACGAAATACGCCGTTTCTACACCACGAACGAGGCACACAACCACCTGTCCCACCCGCCATCTATTAACTTTACTGTCTTACATATTACTCTCCAAAGATGCCCACACATGGCGAATAACCTTAAACCAACTATTTTATCTCATATATATATATATATACATATATGTATATGTATATATAATGTAAATGGAAAAACAAAAAGCAAACAAAGGAAAAACAAAAAACACCGAAAAAATAATTAATTATAAATAAAATATTAAATGAATAACCACTAAGTGCGAAGGAAAATATGTTTTCTCACACATTCCATCTAGTGACTAAACTCAGAATATTTGTTTTGTCATTTTTGAAAAAATCACAGTAACCAACATACGGTTGACAAACTAAAAACACAATCATATTTTCCACTTCTTATTTGCCAATTTTCAGGTGTTAGTGGAAGTGACGGAACGTGCAATGCAAGCGGAGACGGTAAAGAACCAAGTGCAAATGGTGAAAGAGAAAGCTGAGGCACTGGTGGAAATTATCACTGCAGAAAAGGCTAAAGCGGAGGAGAAACTGGAGGCTGCCAAGCCGGCACTTGAGGAGGCTGAGGCTGCCCTCAACACAATCAAGCCAGCGCATATTGGTGAGTATCCCAGATGTGAGCACCCTCCACCCTTGTGTACATCCACTTCGATTTTGCAGAAAGTGATGACCGATACCAGAGAAATATACCGGGTATGTGGCTCTCGCACATTGAAACCTCATTACAAATACGTTTTCTGAGTACATTCACGATGTCGTCAGGACGATTTTCCCTGTTTATCTTTTCCAGCACATAGTCACAGAAGTTGTGTTGTTATATTTGCTTACCAAGTTAACTTTTTCTTTACTTTATCCATAATAAATAGACTTATGAAAGTCTGTAACTGTTTTCAATAGACTGGTAAGCAAATAATTTTACTGCACCACAGTTACTTTTGATGATGTTTTAATTTACGCTGTGCATGACACGATTCGAGAATTGATTCTCATTTTCAAACGCAATATTAGTACATTTTTAATGCATTTTTAATGTGCGAGGGGTTTGTGTAAGTTTCTGCTCCAAAAGTTTTACTGATGTCCAGCAGAAACTGACACAAACACATTGCACAGTAAAAATGTACCAATATTGCGTTTGAAAATGAGAATCAATTCTCGAAACGCGTCACGCACAGCGTAAATTAAAACACCATCAAAAGAAACTGTGTTGCAGTAAAATTATTTGCTTACCAGTCAAGTTAACTTTTACTGAAAAATTATTCGCGGCAGTTACCTAAAGCCCTGCTATCTTTTCCGGTCCAAATCTGATTCTTCGTTTCAGATTATTAATTAATCCTAAAAAGTTTTGTTAAAAGGTGAAGCAATATTATATATAATGTAGAAACAACATATTTTTAGCTTATGGATTTACGCCTCGTAGACGTCGAGGGGGCGTCGAAACAATAAAAAACCGAAATCAGAATGTCCGGACAGGGATTAGTGACGCCATCGGGATCAGTCAGGCGGACTGGATAGACCTGGCTGAGAAGTCATGTCTAAGGATCGAATGTAGATGACGACCCTTATTAGGGATGCTGATTTCATTATAGTATTAGGTTAGCGGAATAATTCAGCATACTATTCCATTTAAAAAAAGTTGAATTCAGAATATTTACACCGTGATTTGCAATGAATCCGATGAAAGAATAAGAGTAACTGGTGCTTTGCACTGAAACAACTAACGGATTATAACTGTTTATTTTGAGCGGCAAAAGAGCCTACGGGTTGTGGTGAACAACACATGTTTCGTCCATTTATTATTATTATTATTATTATTACTCCGCGATTCACTAAAAGTGTGTGGCGGAGGGTGCATTGCACCTATCGAAAAGGGTTATGGTTTGGAAGGGTTATAAGGGATATGGCAGGAGGCGCCCATGGGCTATTGTGAGGAACCATCCCCGCATTCGCGTGGAGTGATCTGGGAAAACCATGGAAAACCCAGATCAGGATGGCTGGAGTGCTTTATCGAAAGCTACTCCTGTCGGATTTTAAGTTTACTCGCCCGGTAAATCCTTTCTATTCCATTCCCTAATCGCTCGTGGGAAAAATGAGTACAGAAATGAATCGGTTCTGGCCCTGATTTCTCTTATCTTGTTTTCATGGTCATTTCGAGATATGAATGTTGCTGGTAGCAATATTTGCTGACTGTCATTCCGAAATACATCTGTCTTGAATTTTTCAATTAGCTTCCGTCGAGAGCAACGCCTTCGGTGTTCCAGGTCTTCCCAACCTAACTCCTTCAACATCGCACTTACGCTTTCCCTCCAACTATATATACCTGTCACGAATCGGGCGGCTCTTCTTTGGACCTTCTCTAAAGCCTCCATTAACCCCTTTTGATGGGGACCCCATACAGAACAACAATACTCTAAGTGAGGACGTACTAGTGACTTGTATACAATCGATTTAACTTCCTGAGTGCATTGATTTAAATTACGACCTAGAAATCGGAGCATACGATTTGCTTTTCCCATTACATTCTCGATATGCTCATTCCACGACAAATTATTACGAATTGTTAGCCCTAGGTATTTGGGGTCCTAATGTTCCTCCTCATAGTCAACCATGTTTCCCCAGTAGAGCTTCTGCATGATAATTGCCGCCACTGAGATACCGCCTCCAGCGGCAATGGCCACTGTCGCCCCTTCGGTACCCGGGGGCTGCTTCTTCACTGGCTTCAAGCACGATCTCTGCTGGCGCTCTAGCATTGTCACTCCATCTCTTTTTTTAAAATTTTTTATTTATCTACAAGTTTTGTATTATCAAAAGTCTCTAGAATTATAGCAACACTAGTCCAACAGAAATATTTTAACCGTACGTCCTTTGTACTTTTAACTAGTGTTTGAATCTAGTTAAACGGAGAATCAAATAAACGTAGCACTCTCCCAGACTTCATACCTAACAATGGGTTCCATCACAATGAAACCTTGATTCTAAAGTAGATTTAGATTTTAAAGCAACTGTGTACAACTGTTCTGATTTTGATTTCAGCTACTGTTCGAAAACTTGGCAGACCTCCACATCTGATCATGCGCATTATGGACTGCGTGCTGATCTTATTCCAGCGCAGACTGCATCCCGTCATTGCAGATACCGCAGCGCCGTGTCCAAAACCTTCCTGGGCTGAATCTCTCAAGGTATGTTTCCATCAGAGTAATTTTTATGCCCTCTTTCACATTTATGCATAACCTAAAATTATAAACCTCCTATAAATAACAAAATGGTCTGTTCTATGAAGACACGTGTCCAACTATTGCTCAAGAACAATGACACTAAAGAAGTGCCAACACCATACCATCCTAGTGGCGTGTTTTGGCCATTTTGAACCTTGTGCGTTATATTCTCGACGACGTACATAATACCTGTGGGCGGTGGGACAATACATATATCACAATATTTGAAGAAACAAATTCTTCTGACCCGGTCACCAGAAAGCCTGACTATTAATGCACTTTATTTTTCAAAGGAGAATCACTAAATAAAAAATAATCTTTGATGTTATCAATTGAAATTTTACTGAAATGTTTAAAATCGTACCCTCATCAGTTTGAGTCAGAATATTTATCAGATGTCGATTATATGCGAGGTTGCAAGATTCTGAGTTAGAGCAATTACATCAACAATTTCTGTTATTCTCACTTGTCCAATTGGTGTACAAACACAAAATAAGAAAACAGGTTAACTTTTATAAATAAGTTCAAATTATCGCATACGCGTGCTGTTTACTTCAAAATGAGTTCTTACAGGTGAAAAGAGAAAACTAAAAGCGTGTTTAATAATCTGATTAAACAGTAGCTCCGGGAGCCGGGCCCCTTCCATGACAGATCTCCCGGTTTCGTGGGCAGTTCTTTACTGTCTCCTCAATGCTTGCACGGACTCACAGGAAATTTAATTATGAAAATCCACGTGGCGGTATTTTAAAAGCCGGTTCTAAATCTCCCGCTCCAATGAGTTTAGGGATAATACACTGAATGCCACAACCTTTCTCCATAAAAAAAGAAAATGAAACTGCTTGGGGCTCCTTAAACTACTTATATTTATTTATACAATAACAAAGCATTCTCTGAGAATTGTGTCGCTTGGTAAATGGCAGTTATCAAATTACTTCTGTCATTTTTACTGCAGTGTACAAAAGAAAATGAGGTGGCTTGTATTAAGTGCAGAAGTCATAAATAACTATGAGTGATTTAGGATAGGAAATACTGAAGAAAAGCTTCTGGGGCTATAATCATGTCAGAAAATATTTCACTCGACTCATGAGAGTAAAAATAAAAACTCCACACTTCACGGCACATTTTTTACGTTTGTTCCGCCACGTTATCGCAATCTGGATATTTTCTTCTTCCTATTCCAAGAATTTTTACACTGCTGTGTGTATGTTGGTACTGTTAAAGGCATCTTACGGAGTGTAATTTACAGTATCGGCCTTTATAATTCCCTAAGTTTGTTTTATTGCTTTAATTACCTCTCTCAATAGCGATTCTTGTTTTAAGTTACTGTTTAATATTCTTGTATACTAGATTAATGAAAGTTTTTGTCCTATAGATGATGGCAAGTACGACTTTCCTGCTGCAATTGCAAAATTATCCGAAGGACATAATCAACAACGAAATGGTTGAGCTTTTGCATCCGTATTTCGAGATGGAGGATTACAACATGGACACCGCCAAAAGAGTATGCGGTGACGTAGCTGGTCTTCTGTCTTGGACAAAAGCTATGTCTTTCTTCCATAGTGTGAACAAAGAGGTCTTGCCGCTCAAGGTATAGTACATTCAAACATCTCATATATTCCTTTTCCCTATTTTTAATTATGATGTTATTCATTCCTGATAGATGTTCAAAAGAAGTTTCATTCTCACTACGCCATTCATATTACGAGGAAGTTCCAAGTTATATTATAATTCATCATTTACTATTTACTCAGAAAGTAACACAAACCAACTAAATTACATATTGTCATTCTCCTGTGTGGTCTCCCTCCTTTTAAACGTTCTGAAACTATCTTCCGAGTAGCTTATTTATTTACTACGAGATTAATTCTTTTGGTTGAAAATATTCTCGGTCGTCGAAATTGCCGTACTTTTTCATGCATTGTTCAGAACCTTAGATAGTATTGCAGTTAACGGTGCCTACCTCGAACCAACACTGCAATGGTAGAAGGCATTTGCATTGTTCCGGATTTGGCTAGCAATGGGGGGAGGGACGGGGGAAGGGGTTGCTGGTCCTAAACCTAAATCTCTCTGTATTGGGTAGGAAGTGAGAGCATGCAGTAGGGTTGATGGTGTTTCCTCTCCGTCGGTTAGGGGCGTTAGACTTGGCCACTCCCTTGATATCTTTTTGAAAAGTAGGAATGAATTACCCTCTTCTGTCTTTAGTCTCTCATCTACAACCCATTACGTTGAGTACACACACAATCAATGATCCACAGATACAGTCAACAGGAAGCCATGTCAACTACATCCCCCCCCCCCCCCCGGGAAATTGCTTTTAAAAGTTTGAACTCTCCACAGTAACCGCCTGTGCCTGAATACCGGATGTAGCTCACACTTAAGTTCACTGTCACCATTTTCACTTCACGGTAATTACGTAATTAAGTTTAAGCCATATAAAAACATTTTTATTTTAGTTATGGCTTTCCGCCTCTTCTACGTCGAGGTCATGGGTCTGGGGATATGGAATGGAAATTAATTCAGCCATGGTCTTTTGAAGGAAGTATCCTGGCATTCGCCTGGAGTGGCTAGGGGAAACCATGGAGAAGCCAAATCCGGATACCCAGAGGGGGTTTCGAACCGGTGTCCTCCCGAATGCGAAGACAGAGCGTTAGCCACTCACCCATCACGCTCAGTACAATGACTTCTACTGCTGTTGTCTTTACTGGGCGAAACGAGTTTAAGTTGTTGATTTGCACAATGTTTCAACTGTGTATTTGATGTTTGTGATTCGAAAATAATAATAGTAATAATAAGTTATCTTGTTAGATAAAATACCTCTGTTGTTTAGTTCGACGCACCAGCAACAGACCTGAATAATGCTAGCATGCAATAAAATCTAGAAGGGCGCTCAAAATATTCGCTGATTACTCATTTTGTATGCGTCTAGGGGTTTCCAATATTAATGATATAGACTAATAAAATCCTTAAAATTCTTCTTTAATTATGCTTTAAAATTTCATAAGTATACAATTTATTCCGAAGTTACAGATATGCACGTAAATGTTATCTAACTCAGAGTACTATGTACCAAAGCGTACTTGAGTGTGGTACCCTAACTCGAACAGTTCCTTCCTGACTTTTTTCTTCTTTGTTTCTGACTTTACGCCTCGTCGACGCCGAGATAATCAGAAGCGGGAAATGACTGGGGTCAAGAAACGGGAAGGAATTCTGCAATGGATTTTTAAAGGAATCATCCCGGTATTCACCAGGAGTGATTTGGGGAAACCATGGAATTGCCAGATGTGGATTTGAACCCAAGTCCTGTCGAATGTGAGCGTTACTGCTCAACCACCACGCTCGGTTGTTCCTTCCTGAAATGTCCAGTTCGATGTGACCTATTAGAATGAGCGGAATTAGTCAATCAAAATACAACCAGGAAATGAATGGCCAATCAAACCCTTATATCTATGGAAACATGGAGAATTCCGGTAGCTCAGAAACTGCAAGGTAGCGGCTTTTCACATTTATTGACTAATATTGATTAAAAGTGTAGCTGCTAAATTGGGAGAGCAAATGATTCAGAATGTTCGTAACCTGATATAAGACATAGGAAATATTGTGTAAATGAAGGCTTTTCCGCCGCGTCGCTGAAATATGATATTCATGGGTTCGTTTTCGAATGCTGTGGAAAGACGAGACTTTGATGGCGTGCACCTCGTCTCGCGCTGCGGCAAACAGAACTGCAAAATATAATTCTACTACAATTTAGCAGTAAAATTTAATACTAAATTAATGATGTGAAATGCATAATATCGGAAATTATTAATGAAAAATTGATTAAAGAGACGAAAACGACTTTAGTTTAACACTATCTCTAAAAAATTAACTCCATTTACAGGCACTCAGGTGCAAAACATTTATTCATCAACCTGTCAACTTTGCCTCACATTCGGGGGGACGCCGGTTCGAATCCCCTTCCGTGCATCCAGATCTGTGTTTTCCATGATTTCTCCAAACCAATCCAGGCAAATGCAGGGATGTTTCCTTCAAAAGGCCATGGCTGAATTCTTTTCAGTTCCTTGTCGCCAGTCCCACCCCGCCTCTAATGACTTCGACGTCGACGGCATAAAGCTATAAGTAAGTACAAGTTGCAAGAAAAAAACATCCAGCCCTTTCAGAATTTTTTATTTTATTTTATGTCACCTGGTGCCAGAAAGGAGAAAACAAAACGAATCTTCACTATTTGAGAGAGTATGCGATGTTATTTCAGTGATTAAAAAATCGAGTCGAATTTACAAAGAGCTCAGTAGTGTGAGCCTACTTATCAGTGTGACATTGAATCCCCTCTTGCCTGAAAGCATGCACTGATTAGGCTTGGAAGAGTGTCATAAAGCCGGTTGTATCCTCCCATGAGGTATGTTGGCCCACATGGTCATTGCTATTCAGTTCATGGTTTCCGGTCACGGCACCACTGAAAACGCAGCCGTTCGTGTTGTGATATTAACTCTGACCAATGATGCGAGATGACACACAACGTTACAAGAAATCCGTTCCAGATGGCGTGCACAGATGTGAAGGTGAAACGATGTACTTGGTGCACAATACGGTGATCCTCACGTTCAAGTACAGTTCAATATCGGACCACTGTCACATACCAATAACGCACAAATCCAGATATTGCACGATTCTACCAGATGGCCAAATGGACACCCACAATGAGGCCCATTTCAAACACTCTGAGATGCTTCAAACTCTGTCTCACACGAGTACGCAGCATCCCCGTGCCCTTCGCAATAATCACTACTAATATGACGCCGCTTATACACCATATCAGACCTGGCAAGAACACCAAACACTGGCCGACCCTGGCAGCGTAACGGCTAGTGTGTTGGCCTCGAGTTGCTGAGGTCGACGGTTCGAGTTCGGCCTCGGGCATGGGTGGTTTTAATTAAATGTTGTGCCCGTCTTGTGTTGTCCGTACTATTGTGAATAAAAACATTTGAGAGATAATACATGTTCAGTTACAAAAATGACGTAGAATTGAAGAATCATTGTACATTAGTAGATTTAATAATGAAATGTTGTGAAGCTGGCTAAATGGCAATAAAAGCCGAAGGCCATATATATATATATATATATATATATATACATACAAAAAAAAACCACTAATGCATTCTGGTGGCTCTTCTATCTATCGCAAAGAATTTGTAAATCTAATCCTTTACATATCCACATATTTCTTCTGGCTTCTTCAATTTTTTCTCGACAATTTTATATTCGTTTTAGCTATAATCTTTCATAACTTGAAACTTAGCGATGCTATTTCGACTGAGTTATCACTTTTTCAAACTTTAGATTCTAAATTAAACAGAGCACAGAATCAAAATTTGTTCCGAATATTAAATGTCTGGCTTATAATATCGCGTAATTTAAGAGCACTAAACAGATTTTGACGGGTGTTTACGGTTGGAAACCTTATGGTCGGACTTAAAATCTAAGATTTATATCATCACACTTTCTTAGTTTGAAACAAACAGAAAATTGAAATTCGATCAGAATATTAACTTATAAAGGGATCATTAATTTGAATAATATGTTCAGAGATATAACGGCCAAAAATAAGACAATGTTTGCCGCGTTCATATAGTCTAATTAAAATAAAATTTAAAATTTTATTCACATAGTCTTCAATCATGTGAATGTGCAGTAGATATAGCTCTAAAATCAAACAGACAAACGAACATTCATTTAACATATGGGTAATGTGTTTAGAAACTGACACTTACTGTCTTTTACGGATCAACTTGTTAAATTTTGGTACAACAAATTACTTTATTCATAACTCTTTTAGTAGGTTCTATGGGTCTAGAATCCTTGATGTCTTTGCTTCATTTATTACACCTACCAAAGCATTCAACAACCAAGTTATGAGATTTTATTGATAGAAAAAAGGTAAACCGAAGCAGTTGTAGAAGTTTCGCCAACTTAGCGGCAGAAGTTTAACACTTAACAATATAAATGATCAATGCAGAAATAAGCTTATTATGTAGGAAATACTTGAAAACGAGTGAAAAGTAATGTTCCAGTCCTAAATTCCCACAAATGGAACAATGTCACAAAGTACCAAACTTTGCAGGCGAATCTGACCCTTCAAGAGGCGCGACTGAAGTTAGCAATGGATGACCTGGCGAGGGCGGAACAGGAGCTAGAAGACAGGGAAGCTTCCCTGAGGCAGGTGAAGGAGCAATACGACGCCGCAGTCGCAGAGAAGCAACGCCTCACCGACGCCGCTAACGTGTGTCTCAGGAAGATGACGGCTGCTACGGCGCTCATCAACGGACTCGGCGGAGAGAAGATCCGCTGGACACAGCGAGCAAAGAGTTCAAGGAGCAGCTCGGCAGGTATAGTGACAATAAGTATTAAATAGGAAATAATTAAGAATCTAAACTCGGGTCTAAAATACTTTATAATCTTTATAAGAATCAAGTAGCTATAATAAAAGTAGAGAATATACATACATTACTTAAAAAGGATGTGAGACAAGGTTGTAGTCTACCCCATTAATATTCAACTTGTATGTAGAAGAAGCAATAAATGAAGTCAGAGAAGATGTGACATAAGTGTCCAAGTAGAAAAAAATCAGTATGCTACGATTTGCTGATGACATTGTCTTGTTAGCAGAACAGATTGAGGATATTGAGAAGTAAATGAATGGCGTAAACAAAATACTGAAGGAAGAGTTTGGACCAAATATAAACAAACCAAAATAAAAGTGATTAAAGATAACAGAAATGCTATCAATAATAGTAGATTAAATAGAAAAATGGTGTCGGATGCGATTGGAGAAGTTACTGAAGTTTGGTACTTGGCAAGTAAAATTATAACCGATGGCCGAAGCAGGAATGATGTTAAAAGCATACTAGCACTAGCAGAAAGAGCCTTCATGAAAAAGAGGAATCTTTTAGTTTCAAATGTTAATCTACGATTCAGAAAGAACTTTTTAAAACTTTCTTTGTGGAGGGCAGTACTTTATGGCAGCGAAGCATGGACTTTAGGAATATCAGAAAGAATGAAAATTGAAGAATTTTAAATTTGATGCTTTAGAAGGATGTTGGGACGGATAAGTACGAAACGAACGAGTTTTCGAAATGATGGGCGAGGAAAGACGTATGTCGAAGAGTTTTACAGAAGAAGAGACAGAATAGTAGGTCACATTTTAGAGATGTAGGTGGTTAATTTGTTAGTGGATGGATCAGTGGAAGGTAAGGAAGACGGAGATTAAAATATGTGAAGCAGATAACTGAGGACGTGGGTTGTAACGGGTATGTTGTGATGCAAAGATTTGCGCAAGATAGGCAGAGATGGAGGATTGTATCAAACCAGTCTGATGATAGTAAAAAAAAAAGTTTGCTGTAACGAAAGTGAGTCATTAAGATTATTTTCTTATGGATTCAAGCGCGCTTCTAAATGGCAGCCATTGTATGCCAGGATGGGACACTTAGATGTCACTCACCCCCTCTTCTTGCCAACGCATTATCACGAAGAGCAGGGTGCCACTAGTCCAACCACACGGGAGAAAAGGCAGGTTGTGGGAGAAGTAGAATCCCGTCTATTCCACCGTAACGCTGAAAGGTTCCAGACGGCAATATAAATACACGAATTTAAAGACACAACACTATGCAAGATCCCGTTACACGAATGGTGTTTAAGTCACTCAACAAAAAAAAGGAGCCATCAATGTTGATCCATAGCTTTTACTGCCTGTATCAGAAACATACACTGCATAAAGATGTTAGGCCATTTTCTCTAAGCTTCTGTACAAATGCTCACTGTTGCTACGCGTGGTTATCTGAAGGAAACTAATTACGTGAAGATAAATAATTATTATTTAGAACTGCTGGTTTGGAAGATCCCTTTGAACATGTTTAATTGCTTACGTGTGATTATTATGTTAATATAAATTGTTTATATTTTTAACTGCTGATTTTAAACATTTCTATGGACTTGTTTAGTTGCTTATGTGTTACTATTACGCTAAGACGCCGAATTTTCTTTTCTTATTCTTGCTTATTAGTCTTAAATATATGTATCAATCTTCTTTTGTAACCTAGACATAATGATTAACTTTAACAATATCAAAGTTGTGCTTCAAATATTTAATTCGGATGGCTTTTCAAAAGTTTTTTAATCTGTATGATAAAACTAATATGTCTGAGTAATTTGAAGGCTGGTGGGAGATGTCGTACTGGCTACGGGGTTCTTGTCGTACTGTGGTCCATACAATCAAGAGTTCAGAACCGGCCTCGTCAACAGTTGGAAATCTACTCTCAAATCGAAGGATATCCCCTTCACTCATGATCTCCACATCACTCATATGCTTGTGGACAGTGCAACGGTACTGATCATTTACAAATAAAAGTCAATAGTACTACCTTTTAAGTAATTCTTTCCTCTAAAGCATATGGTTTACAGGTTTCAGAATGGACTCTTCAAGGACTTCCTAACGATGAACTGTCTGTTCAGAACGCTCTTATAGTCACAAAATCAAGTTCGTACCCACTGTTAATAGACCCTCAGACACAGGGAAAGATGTGGATAAAACACAAGGAGGCCAGCAACGAGCTACAGATCACGTCGCTGCATCACAAGTACTTCCGCACACATCTGGAAGATAGTTTGTCGCTAGGCAGGCCGCTGCTTATAGAAGACGTAGGAGAAGAACTCGACCCAGTGATAGATAATGTGCTGGAGAAGAATTTCATCAAGTCTGGAACTATTGAAAAGGTGAGTATGGTTCGCGTTACAGTCTTGGCTAAAATCTTGTTAGTTGTGATTTTTTTATTATTATTATGTTGCCACCATGAACTACATGAACACTGGCCACCTCAGTGTGTATCATGAGAGGGGGAGGTTTGTTAGACCCAGCGTTCTTAATCTACTGGAGGCAAGTCTGTTTTGCAATCTGTCTGCGAGACGTGTATCTTTGTGTATTCTGTTTGATAAGCATATTTTTTGTTTGTTTGTGTAGTTTATGAGGCGGAGATTCGTGATCGTCCCAGCATTTGCCTAGATGTTTGCAGGAAACCGCCTGATAACCACAATCAGTACGGCCAACGGGGGAGGGGGGGGGGAGTGAAGGGGGGTGGCTGGGCCCGTGTCAGGTCTCGCTGATCCAGTGTGTGACACATCAGCCCACCAAGCCACACTGCTTGTTAGTTATGAATATAATTGGTCACTATATTTTTGTCCCAACAATTATTTTTTTTTAATTTGCTCACAAATTAACGTGATACCATTCCGAGAACTATCACTAGCAAATTTTGTTAGAAAAATTACTGTTCTGAAAAACAGCTAATATAATTTTTCCTATAAGTGCGAATAATCAGAGTAAATGTTTATTAGTGTACTGACATCGGAGATACTTGTGTAGTAAATTTTTGAAAAAAAGACTAGTTTGCTCACAAAAAATATTTCTCCGTGTTACACTAAAACATGTCGAAATGTTTCAGTTCAAGCAATATATCTGATAAGTGATAGCAGTTGGACACATGAGTATGAACAAAGTAATTCTTTATCAAAGTTCTAACGGAGAATCATTACTGATGTTAATACAAATGATGAAATCTTTACTTATATTGAGACTAGGCTAATGCAAGAGGTTTTTGAGTACCATCCCCATACGGAAAGAGCTAATTGTGACGGAAATAACATTCTATCGGAATTTGACTATATCCTTTACGTATTGAATCAGAGCACTTACTGTGACAAAAAAGAACGTCTTTTTTGTACTAAAAAGCTGGAAGTACTACCGAACGCACGAATGCCTGAAATACTTCTATTGAAATAGGAAGAAAATTGTTATAGCCTGAATCTGAGCGTGTATACTGTCTGCCAGCAAAAACTTGGGATTAGCTTCGGTTCGGTGAACAACAACCATTTCGTAAAGATACCGGGCGTAGACAGTAATAATCTGTGAATGTGGAGAAGTCTATCCGTTTTACTGAGGATTATTTCAGTGAGCGTAGATAATGCTTACGTGCAGCTAGAAAGAAATGATAAATGCTTAGCATATCATTTACAACGGCCAAGAAATGGATTTTGACCGCATAAGTTGCTTATCAGAACTTCCCATTTCTTGGAATCGTTTAATAAATAAGCTACTCATATGCAACTGAATCAGTAGAATGAATCCAAACTGCAGCCTATATCTCAGTGTCAGGCACTACTGAACCGCAGCAGCGACTATATAGGTCACGAAGTAGTACCACATGCAAACGCTCTCCGTAAAATATGCAGTGGACCACGTACGTAGCAGCCAGAGGTTACGGCTTGAAGCGCAGTGTAGTGACCTGAAAGCGACCACTGTGGAAAGGCACGGCGACTAACCGATCATGCAGCATTGTAGCTGATCTTGTAAATAACATGGAATTAATTTTCGGCTTATTGTCATAGGGCAAGAGAAATTAATAGTTTAAAGTGATATAGAATTAAATGATGAAAGTTAGTATCACTGAAACTTTACATGCTTCTCTCATTCTATATCATATGCACATCGCAAGTAGCCGATGGGTTAGGTCAGACGTAGAATACGGTAATGAGTACTGACATTCATAAGGGGGATTGCATTTAACGTTCTTTAGCTGTCATAAACGGTTTCAGAGCTTATAAGAATGAAGTCTTTCACGGTATTGTATTGGAACAAATCTTTCTCTCCAAACTAGCCGAGAGGTCCGTTGATCACGCGGACTTCACTTGGTTTCCAGAGAAATGTATATAGGCCTATGTTCGTTTGGTCTACCTAGTACCGCGTTAAGCCTACGTTAGGCTTGAATTTGCTTTGGATGTGTACACATACAGGTTACATCTAGGGTTGTTAGGCCTCGAGGGGCTACACTTTAACGTGTAGTCTAAACAACGAAAGCGTTCTGGTATAATTCACATTACATGGCAAGTTGCGCAGAGGTGAAAGTCAATTTAAGGGCCTTTCTAAAATCCCAGCGGGCACTGTAAGTTACCAATTATCCTCGGAATGGTCAGCCATTCTGATGTAACCACTCCGTTGGTGGATTAAGGCGTGTTATCTAGACGAGAACGAACCAAAATCTCCCCTTTCAACACATGCACGGCGTTGGCACGGATGAACATATTGAGAGATATTTTGACATAGTCTTTAAAAAAAAACCTCACTGTTCTGGTAGAAATATTAGTGAATTTAATTAATACCGCTCATTGAAACACGTTTTAAGACACTTTAGTTACACTGAAACAAGTTTCCTATAGAGTTCAAAAGCTATTTTACCTTACTCGCGGCACACAACCTTCTCCAAGTGGGGTGACACACATATTGCCACCCCCCCCCCCCCGCCATGCTACAAAATATTCGCTACCCGCACAGCTGAGCCGCCAGCGATAAAGATTGTTACTTAAATATAACAACGCTATGCTACTCCGTTTACTAAACAAATCACAGTCTGAGGGAACGCGACAATATTACGTTTCAAGTTCCAAGGATTAATACAATTATTCAGTACACTTATAATTAATAAATGCTACATAATTCAGCAATAATAATAAAAATGATTGGGTGTTAGTGATAATGTTACAACTGGGATTCGAACCGGGGACTTTCTGAACTACAGTCAGACACCTTAACCACTGAGCCACCAGACCCCTCTTGCGACAAAGTTTTATTCAGTTTCTAATCTGGTTTACTGTGACCCTCCCGCACCTTTCTATTGACTCCCAAAATTACAGATGAGTAACTGAAGCTTTTTTTACGGAATTTATCCACACATTGCTTAATAGCGACACCTCTAAATCAAACTTGACTGCTACTTCGAGTTTCCTCCGTTCAGGTTTGTAGGCTGAAACCATCTAATTAATCGAATGAACTCTGTCATCCATTAAAACACGAGGTGATGAAGTTGTTATCATGTATCAATTATCGTACAAAATTCGATTATAATAATTCGAAGATGACATTGTGTTCGGTCAGTATAGTCGCTTTGAAGAATAAGCTGATTTGCGTATATTAAAGAATTTCAGAAGTAATCTAACACTCAATTATTTTTCATACATTTAGACAAGAATTACATTTGTGTTCTAGGTATCACTAAAATTTTATTTAATCGTATAAGTAATTATAAAGCCACGGCGGCCCTTGACTGCACAAGTTCCTTTCAGTTTGCGAACTCAGACGATTTTACTGGCCAAAATATATGTGACAAATCGTATACCCCCACCAAGATTAGAAATGGACCTTTTCTAATTGTTAGTCCGTTTTCTCTGTCATACGTAAAATATCCGGGTTGAGATGTCGAAGAGATTGCCATGTAATTCTCATTCGGCAAAACAATCATATTTATTCCAAGATGGCAGTCGCATTCAGCCAAAATCATCAACTATGGAGAAGTAGAAAAAGGGAAAGAAAGGAAGAGTTACGTAAACCAAATGATTTAAGAAAAAATTCAACAATAAATTAATTTTCATACAGCTCTACAACGAGTGTGCTTATGTTCTAGATTATACACATCATTGTGAAAATTAAAATTCTATCTACAAAATTTCATTAAAAAACGTAAGTGTTGCATACAAAAAATTGTTTCTGATTAACATGGAACAGGAACTGCACTGAGAGATACGATAACTATTGGGAAAACTTTGTTGCACGGACAGCAATTTATGGTTTCTTAGGCTCGATTGTTTACTGTAATAAGATATACTTTGTAAATTAGTTGCATTAATTTTTTTTTTTTTTTTTTTTTTACTTTCGAAATACGGGTAAAAAATTCAGTGTCCTGTTTTCCCAGTCTACTTTCCCTACATAGTATGCTAATCCTACTTACTCAAACTTCCCACCACTTTACACACTTTTATTAAATTTTAGTGTGTCATTCAACCTTTTATCCTTCAGTTTCTACTAATAGATATTGTCAAAGATATTCAACATTCAAGTCAATAACGCCAAGTTTACTAAATAATATGATATATTTTATTACCTTACTTATTACATTTAAATTTGCTGAGGTCTGGAAGGGGATAAGCAGAATGCAAATAATAAGACAAATATTTAAGGTTTTTTATTCTCTTAGGAAACCATGTTAGGCTACAGAATCAAAACAGTCATTGCAAATTTAAATGTAATTATTTGATTAACACATAAAATTTTTGTAAACTTTTATCATGCCATAGGCAACTAAAATATTTTTAAATTATTAATTAAAAACACACTTTCCCATAGTTTATAACAAAATTAAATGGTCACATTGTTTTATAATATAGCATTAAGTGTAGTTTGTTTCATTAAATTGGAATCAGTTTATTGAAGCTATTTGTTATGTATACTACTGGTTATACATCAGACCGATTGTTTCCCCGAGTGTAAAATTTAAAAATTGGTTGTTGCTACGTGAGATAACATATTAGGGTCAAATTAAGTAAGGAAGACTTTTTTCTAATTTATTCAAGGGAAATATTGTAAAATAATTGAAGCTTCAACCATAATTATAATTATTGTGATTAATCATCTGAATGAAAATCATTTATAATTAATTTCTTTTCATTTTATTTTAAGGTTGTAGTTGGAGACAAAGAATGTGATGTAATGCCGGGGTTCATGTTATACATTACTACAAAGCTCCCAAATCCAGCCTACTCACCAGAAATTAGTGCTAAAACATCCATCATCGATTTTACTGTTACAATGCAAGGGTTGGAGGATCAACTCCTCGGTAAACAAACATTTTTTCCTACAAAAAAAAAAAGAGTTTTTACAGCCAGTTGAAAATTCCATGCTAACGGTCATATTGAAAGATACATTTGAAAATATTGGTAGTTTATATTCGTGAAATACTAATGATAATGTATGGTACACAAATGTTTTGTTAGTGCTTTATGCACTGTAACTTTCATGCTTTGCAGGATTTAATTTAAAAGCACATTTTGTGGTATTCACTGAGAAAATGATTTTTTAAAACATTTTGAAGTAATAATGGTTTGTGGCTATTAAATGCTTTATTTTTTATTTTTTATTTTTTATTTTATTTTTTTATAGATACCATCCTTACCTCAGTTAATTAGTAATGTAAAGCTTTCATTTAAAAGTATGTCAACTGTTTTTTCTTTGCAGGCAGAGTGATACTAATGGAGAAGTCTGACCTGGAGGCTGAAAGAGTTGCTCTATTTGAATCAGTCATGCAGAACCAGCGGAGTATGAAAGAACTGGAAAGCAACCTTTTGAGTCGACTCACTTCGACACAGGTAACGTATAAAACAAAAGCGCACTGTTTCATTATGTGTAGAATAGATTTACTAGCTATATTTTCTGCTGAGATATCAATGACACTCCTTAACAAGAGATACCTTGTTTATTGAGTCATGAAACTGAATACATATCGTGGAGTTTACTCTAGCTTCATCTAACATTTTTATGCTACTGTCACGGTTCCATTCTTCTCAAATATTCCAAACAATCCGCTTATAACTATTTTTTTTTAATCCTGTACATGTGACAAGGTTCTTCCAACAATGAAGCATAATCTTTTTTGCGATGATAACCAACTTTCCAGACCCAGTTGGCTATCACAAGCTTCAGACAATAATTGCCGACACTGGTTGTTATATTAGAATCTACGATAATATATTGTCTTAAATAGCAATTATGGAAGTCTGAGATAACCTATCCCCCTTCCCTCTCCGTTTTGATCATCCACTTTGTAGTATACCCTTGATAAAATTAATCACACTACACCCAGGGTCAGCGCTAGGATTTTGGGGCCCGGGGTAAGCATCTTAGCAGTCACGCACAACATTTGACCCGCTTACTCCCCCCCCCTAACGCCGGCCCTGACTACACCTTGCACCATTTAGGGACCGTGCACAAACTACGTGGCTTGGTCCAGGGGGGGGGGAGGGGTTGGCTGGAAGGCTACGCTAAGCTACGTGAGGGGAGGGGGGGGGTTCCGAGCCAGGCCACGTAGCTTTCTTTTCATAACATTTTTCACAGTTAAAACAAGGAATAGAATTCACAACAGGATGTGAATATTTATTTCCCTCAGTTAATTATCTCAATATGCAATTTACAATAGGCTGACAAGAGAAAACAGTACAAAATGCCTTCTTGAATCAAAAGTGAAAAAAGCTACGTGCTACGTAGGGGGGGGGGGGGGGTTGAGTGGAAAGCCACGTAGGGTGGGGGGGGGGGGGGGAGGGGGGTTCACAGGAGTCCAAAATGGAGTTGCGTGGTTTATGCACGCTCCCTTATTGGCGAGAGCTTTGAATGTCTGCTAAAAATTATGTATTCCTGATTAAGAGCCGGACGCCAGGAATTATTTCCACATGAAGATAAGAAACTATATTCCCTGCAATAATTACAATACTGAAATAAATGCAAGAATCTAATTATAATTTTTAAACATTGGCAAATGGGAGATGCCAAGAAATGAAACCGGTAATCTACCATTAATTACATTATACATTTATTCTTATGCAAAGGAAACAGTTAATTTTTTCATGAAAATTACTATCACACTGAACATCGAATCCAATGGAAACATAAAAGAAAATTACAAAGGACAAACGAATCCAAGGAATAACAGCTCATTCACAATTGAATATAATTAAGCTCAATTGAGAGAGGATGAGTGTCTTTCTTGATGAAGCTATTCATTGGGGCCGTTATTGGGTTTTGTTTCACAGTTTTGGGGTCTCGACAGTGTCAAATGGAGATATTCGGTAGCAAATAGTTGAAAACTTTACCGTGGAGCTAGTCCTTGGCGGCGAAGGAGGATCGATGGAGACCACCACAAGAGATCAGCACAAAAGATCACAAATTATCGGGTGGTAATTACATCCAGACACGTCACTCAAGATCTCAAGTTTGTGTGAAGTCACACTGATGCGTTGTGTAAATTGCACTTGTTGGCACTGACGGCCACACACACACTGCGGAGTTGCACAAACTTGCACTCGCCGCACACACTTCCAATCAGTCTTTCGTTAAGGAAGGCTGCCGTGGTCTCCCAAGGAGTCGAACTCACGCCGACTCCGCTCGGAAGCTGATTCGCCGACGCCCGCCGTCCAGGAGCACAGTACACTCTCCCCCGTTGCATGCAAAGCAAGATTCACATTAGTCCACGTGAAACCAAACACGGGCCATGATTGGCTCAAACACACACACACTCTGGCGTTACCCTTCGCGTGTTTTGTCACTCACTATGTTCCTCTCTTTCTGCTATTAGAAAATTTCAGCTGCAACACCGATCCTTCATTCCCCAGCGTGAAAACATATTCCAAGCTGCTCCCGTTAGGCCTGCCCAGCGCAGCATCTTGACACAAAGACTCTTGTAAAATGAAGCATCCGAAATGCGGAATACTTCAACTTATGGCCAGAGAGACAATTACTGCGAAATTTTTATTTTTCTAGTTTCAGAAGTTTTTTTAATGCTGTACATCACGGAAATCAAAACGATGTATCAATTTCAGTAGTACCATCATCTGTGACTGGGACACCGCCGGTCGTATGCCACTGAAACTACCAGTTACACTGACCTAAAATAGCAACATCAGAGCTAAAAGCCAGAGGTCCGGAAGACTAGCAATATTGATGCACGCGATCTCTCTTCTATGTATCGTACTAATTATCTCAGAGAATTTATGCGTTACATATATAAGGGATAAGAAAGCTTCATATTATAGCTGTGACATACCTTTCATCAGTGCACAACAAATAGAATATCTCAACCCAACCAACAGTAGGATATTTTAAAAAACGACAAAAAGGGAACGGTTATTTCAGACAGGTGGTAGAATACACAAAGATATTTACAAGAATTTTTAAAACTTAAGATGATATTTCAAATGTTGTACATGGTGCCATAACAATAAGTGGAATATGGAATATTTCATTAAAACGACTCATTTAGCATACATGAGTTTTGAGTCAATTTTTAATTTTTCCAACAACACGTAGTACTAGCCTCCTTAAGTATTTTACAGCGACAAACTTGTATATGAATACTTCCATGCTTTAAACTGAAACTAATGTTAATCTGGGTTTTCCATGGTTTTCCCAGATCGCTCTAGGCGAATGACGGGATGGTTCCTCAAAATAGTCCATGGGCGCCTCCTGCCATATCCCGTATATCCCTTCCTATGCAAATGGTTACACACTACGACGGGTGTACTGCGCCCTCCACCAACCACTTTCAGTGTATCGTGGAGTAATAATAATAATATTTTTTCTTTGTTATCTGCTTAACAGCGAGGTCTTTAGAGACGGGAAAGGATGGGGAGCAAGGAATGGGAAGGAATTCGGCCATGGCCTTTTGTAGGAAGCATCCAGGCATTTGCCTGGAGTAATCTGCGAAACCATGGAAAACCCAAATCTGGATGCCCGGACGGGGATTCCAACCGCCGTCCTCCGGAATGCGAGGCCAGAACGCTAGCCGTTACACCACCACGCTCGGTAATAATAATAATAATAATAATAATAATAGAATAATAGAAAAATTCTCCTAGACAAAACCCTGTTCATACGTGGTATAAGACAGTAGAGGCTTAACGAAAATGCTGTTTGTATGGGTATTTATTGCATTATTTTAATATTTACGTCTGCATATGCCACTCATAAAAAATATTAATGCCGTGCAGAAATTATTTACGGGGTATATACAATTTTATGTGTGCGGAATACCTTAATTTTTTAAATTATTTCTGTACGTGTTTTTATAACTCGCTCGTATGGTCACAATGACCTGGTGAAGGGTTTTTACTGGCTGCGCATTCCGTTAGATGCGTAAGATTACCGGGTAGAGGGAACCACGGAATCGTTCTCACTTACTTCACATTACGCAGCTAGCTGTGCCAGAGGTTAAGGGCCTTTGAAAATCCCCGTTGAGGCAGGTATTCGAACCGGGGACCTTACGCTCTCCAGTCAGACGCCTTAACCACTGAAGCACCAGACCACTCACTGTTGAGATTAAACACAACTGCATGGAACGGTTACTGAAGTAAGTAATTACACAACTGTGTTGTGTATCTCTATTTTCAGGCAAAGTGTAAAACTATTCAGGATTGTGGAAAACATTCGATCCGGTCGCCGCAGTCTTGATTGTCACGGCATTTATTTTGTATAGGGTTCTCTTGTGGACGACGAAGCGCTGATCCGTGTCCTGCAAGAGACGAAGATGACGGCGGAGCAGGTGAACCAGAAGCTGAAGGTGGCTGCACACACGGAGCGTAAGATCATGGTGGCTCGAGAAGAGTTCCGCGCTGTCGCCGCCAGGGGATCCATTCTCTACTTCCTCATCGTAGAGATGAGCGACGTCAACGTCATGTACCAGAACTCTCTCAAGCAGTTCCTCACCATATTTGACAATTCCATCACCAAGTAAGCTCGAGGTCACTTCAGCATCTAGCTGGAGATAGAATAAACATAGACCAAACTTTGTTTTATACACGGAATTATACCTACAATATTTTTTTAAAAAAAGTCGATTCCTATTTCATTGAATTTTAATGGGCCACCCAATGCCAAACGTCCAGTATATTACAAGTTATCTTTTTTTTAAAAAAAGTTTATTACTATGCTGAAATGTGTATAGAATTAATGTCCATTTCAACCACCACTCTTTGCATTTTATGGTAACTGCCTATAACTTGTTAATAACTACTATATTTTATTTATGTCTGTTTATTAACTAAGAGGATTTAAAATTGTTGAGATTGACTGGAGAAACATATCACATGTGACTGTGCTTTTATTTGGGTTGCTCTTGAACGTATTCCGTGTCACCGATTTCAGTCAAAACACGACCTTCACTGTACCTGTAACCTGCAATCGGATATAGTGCACAGTTGTTAGATTCAAGAGATTCCTAAATATATAGTGGTTACTTAACAATTCTTATTCATTCTGACAGTAAAAGAAATTCATTAGTGTAGGAATTGATAAAACATTAATATGAATATTTATTGTGAATTGTAAGACTCGTATTACTGATATATGTGTTTTCTCTACACTCACATTTACAGGTGTCATGGAATAAAAAGATAGGTCACATCATTTCCTAATATATGAATAAATTTATTTTAGTAAAAGTCTCATCATTTTCGATATATAGATTTTTTAAATATTTTTTCGAAGCATGTGACTTTTTCAGTTTATTCCATGCCATTTCTAAAAATTATACTTTTTGAACTCTGTTTTTTTTTTTTTTAAATTTACTCAAAGATATTTGAGTCATCTAAAACAATCTTTTTTTTCTTAAAACGTTAAAGAAGCTTATAAAACTCTTAAATGGTATAATTATTTTATACGTCTATTAAAATGTTTTTTATGGCAGTTCAATCTGCTGAAGAGAACGTTGTGCATTTTAAACATGTAGTAAAAAAATTATGCTAATGATTTAAAAAAGATTTTTTAAAGTTTTTTTAACGTTATAAGAAAAAAAACATTGTTTTAGATGACTCAAACATCTATGAGTAAATTTAAAAAAAAAACAGGGTTCAAAAAGTCTTAATTTGTAGAAATGGCATGAAATAAATTGAACAAAGACACATGTTTCGAAAAAATTTAAAAAAATCAGTATCCCGAAAATGGTGAGACTTTTACTAAAATAAAATTTTGTCATGTAGTGGGACATGATGTGGTTGCAGGATTATCCTTTCATTCCTGGACATCCTGTATATATACCAGAACATCAGTATTAATATAGTACAAGTTTAGTCACATTGCCATGCTGTGACGTCACACGCCGGACCTTATTGGAGGGCTAGCCATGCTCAGAGATGTTTTCGCTCTGTCTGTAAATGCCGCTATAATAGCAAGATAAGGATTTAGGTTACCTGTTCATGTTTCTGTAATTACTCAGTATGTTATAAATCACAAACAGAAGTATGTTTTTGATTTAATACTACATATTCATTTTTAGTTGCTTTTTGTTTATTTATGTTTGAGGTATGTAGATGTTTTCGTTATATTCTCTGTTGATAGATGCGGTCATTATCGTAAGCTAAGAAATTTTGGTTATCTATTTATGTTTTTGAAACAGAAAAATATTTGTTCCCTTTAATTAAAAATTTGATACCAATAATTAGTAAACGTGTGTATTTCGTTTAAATCTACATGTTAATTATGAAGAAAATTGTGTAATAAAACGAGGTTGGGCCTAAATATGAGGATTATTTGATAACAATTGTAACTAGCCGGCTCTTCGTAACGCCGGTCTTGGGACTTGGCTTCGCCCTGTAGGTGTCGTCCCGCCCAGGGCAGTGGTGTTTTAAATAAGTCTTGTGTCGTTCCTGTACTGTACTATCATTTATGACCGTCAATAACAGCAGAAGATTCTAATACATTTGAGGGTGAAATTAAAAGAATACCAGCTGTTGGCTGGATGGCTATAAGGTCGAATGATATAATTTAGTCAAGCATCTCCTAAGAAAAAATTGACAGAACGCAGCATTCAAACCATAATTTCTGACGGGCTTAGAAGCTAATTACGTAATAAATAATTTCTTTGACAGAAACGTAATGCATAATCAGGGAGTTACCAATCTTTAAAGTAAAAGCCTTGAATTTGTTTTGCATTTTAAACAATTGTGTATAAATCTGTGGCTAGATATTATTTTAAAGCTAAACTATTTTTATTCAGTTTCACAGTGTTGTTATTAAGCATGTTATTAACTGTGCTTCAGGTCCAGTAAGAGTTCAGTGACTGAAGAGCGTATCAACAACATCCTGTCTTACCTGACGCACGAGGTGTGGGTCTTCACGCTACGCAGTCTGTACGAGCGACATAAGGCGCTCTTCACACTCATGCTGGCCATGAAGATAGACTGCCATAAGAACGAGATATCCCACGACGAATTCAACGCCTTTATTAAAGGTGTCAGCCGATATGAAATGTCAGCTCTGCAGTCATTAACTGCCTCATAGATATTAATAAATAAGAAGTACCTTCTAACATCATATCTGACATGAAAGACATTTTTTTTCAGTAATCCATTCTGTGAAAAAAAGTTCTATTTTTACCAGCTAAGCAGTTCAGGTAGCAAAAAGCAATACATTTTCTTTTGAAGCTATTACTTATCAGGATGGTTGTTTAATTTACCTGGAAACGCAAAATTTTGATAAGATTTTGCTCATTATCGAATTCACGTTGCAAATATTTTGGTCTAAACTGAGATGTTAAAATCTAAGAAGTTCTGGGTTTTAATATTTTAGATGAACACTAAAACAAAGTCACATATAAATTTCATTTTTCTAAATGTATCTAAAGCACATGCAATTAGTGGGGACAGTTGATGCTGTCAAATTCCTAAGCCAACAATGTTATTCAGAGAAATGAGAACTTGTTTGCCATTCGCGACTACCTATAAACGACAAAAAAAAAAAAAAAAAAAAAAAAAATCGAATACTCTTCCACGGCCGGTAATCACGACCCTTCCACCGTACCTGTAACCATTCAGGAATTTGACAATCTGATGTGGCTGGAAGCCTGAGAAAGTTTTATTAATTCATTCCATATCTCTATGCCCTAATATCAAAAACACTACAGTTGTTTATTCCCAAACGGAAATCTCACGTCAACTTTAATTTCAGATTACCGCCCTTCAAACAAAAGTAAAGCTAAAAAAAATCAACAGAAAAAAAAACACTTTACGTAATAATAAATGGATGCTTCCTTAAAACAGCTAATTTATTGCATAATTTGCAATTACAACATTATTGCTTTATTGTATGCTTAGTTTTAATGCATAACGTTCGGATAGGCAAAACACTAATAACTATGATACTAATAACAATAATAATAAAATAGAAAAATCGATAGGAACAACATACAAAAGAGAGATTTATAGCTTATATTTAATAAAAAAATACACCGCACTAAGAAACCTTCTATAGAAAATAACTTTGTAAAGCTAGATGACATATCATTTTTCCAATTGTTCAATGGCAGTCTAAAGTGCGAAAGCTTTAAAAAAAATAAAAAAATAAAAAAAAAGTTTGACACGTATCTTTAAGTAATTATTGTGTATTTCAGGTGGTGCTTCGCTGGACTTGAATGCAGTGGCACCCAAACCGTTTCGTTGGATACTGGATATCACATGGCTAAATTTGGTTGAAATAAGTAATCTTCCAGCGTTTTCCGATATCCTGACATTGGTAAGTAACCATCAGAATATTCTTTGAAAACTGTAAACCAGGGGAACCAACTTGGAGGAACCAAGTATATTCACGTATTAACGTAAACACATGAATTGAACCATACAATAAAAAACGAAAAGACTTTAAAATATGTTGTGAAGATCTATTTTATTGATGTAATAATTTCTTAACCGAATTTATAAACACAAATGCATTATAACCCCAAATAGTGCTCACTACCCATGATCAGTTTTGATATCTGTATCATTTTACTTACATTTGACAACTTGATATATGAAGGAACAATAGTGATTGTTTCCATTTGTCTGATAACCGTGTAAGTTAGGGGCAAATGTGTTAATTTATTTCTATAATCGCAAGTTCTGAAGTGAAAACTGTGGACAAGTCAGCATCCACCAAGGTGATTACAGAAAACCGTGACAGTTTAATAATCAGAACAGCAGGAACGCCTCTCTCAAGGATTGAAAACAAAACTAAGACGCCGGGATTTTACTACCCCTGGTCAAACTGCTTGGTTAATATAAGACAATGTAATAAAATCAACTGCTAATGGATGTGACATGCATATTGCCCACTGACCCCATGTTTTCTCTCAGCTGTCCTCTACTTTGATTCCAGCCTTAACATGACATATTTTAATAAGCGGTCTGGTGTATCTTATGATATTATTAGCAAGATTGAACTGTAAAAAATAGTGACATCAATGAACTGGCGTAATCCACTGAATACAAATGTCGAAGATATTGTTAAATAATTAGTAGAATACGAAGTTACATACGTGAGGCCTGCATAACTCAGATAAACTCTAGTGGGAACAGAGAAAAAACATTCTCTCTAATAAGTTTAATAAATTTTGTCCTTGTCAATGCTCTAATTTTGCAAGATGCCAAGCAGCAGATCACAAAAATTAAAACTCGATAAGAGAAAACATTCGAAACAGAAAAAAAATGAATCTACCGGCATTGTCATATGATCATGTGACTATGTATTTATAGTGTAAAATCAAATCATTTCTTCTTATTTCTAATGAGCTAATCACCACGGCATTCTACATTCTAATTATACTTATCTTGTTTGTTACCACATAATAGTTATTAGACTGTGGGAAGTGACAAGAAGTCAAATTGCATAAAAATTACAGGGTGTTTTATTCTGGAACCTTTTTTGTCCCGTAATCTTTCTAAACTAAGATCTGTCTCTATTTATACTGTATTTTAGAATTTAAAATTTATGGGTATCGTTACTAAACTTACAGAAAATTGGCATTTAGGCTTCAATAATATTTTCTGAACAATAGTTTTTGACATAGAACCCATTTTCTCAAGTCTTAAATCAGTTTTGGATCCTGTGTTATTTGAGCGTCAATAGTGTTGACAATGAGATGGAAAATTTGAATCTGATATTGGAGCGTTTTAAAATCATTAAAATCTGCCAAAAACAACATACACTAGCGGAAGGGATCCATAATTATTTATTATGCCCGAGAAATTAATGAAAAAGTACTGCACAGATTCATTTGATATTTATCATCTGACGTAGCGGATTGACCTTCTATCACTACTGGTGTAGGAAAAGGCCAAAAGGAAATAACCAGTTTTTTGGGAATATCGAAAAAATCGTTGAATAGGTTGAATTAAAAGTTTTAATATAGATTAAGCACGTTATTTCCTATCGTTTTATATTCTACTTTTACCTGTGACATCGGAAGAAGGGCAGAAAAAGAAAAAAATTTTAATCGGTTTCTTCTGAATTTTTTTAAAAACTTTGGAAAGGAACATATCAAAAAATGATGCAAATGCCTTTGATTCGATCGGAAGTTTCTGCATGACCTACTCGAATTTCATATAATTGGCATGATCTTCCAGAAACAAGGTCATAACCGAAGTTTTGAGGGTATGGAAAATATCGTCAACACAGTGGATTAAATTCAAATTTTGCGTAGTGATTCCTCAACTTTTGTAAATTCCATTTTGGCCCTGAATAACCTCTGAATGAGTCAGAAGGGCAAAAACAACAAAGTTTGGACCAAATTACAAAGAAATTTTTGTAAAACTCTGAAAAAGAACTCGATATTCGATATATGGTGCAAAAGACTTTGAATAGATACCAAGTTGTGAAAAATAACCATGTGTTACAATATTTACAAATGTTACTTGTGCTCAATATAGATTATTCTTTATGGTTGGTGACGACCTTCATATTCCTATTTGCTCAACTGAGTACCAATCAAGCCCGAAACGCAGTCACAGTAGCTCAGCGTAAGTCCGTATCCTCTAATTTCTGGGATATCAACAAGCTAAAGCTCAAGGTCCAGCAACCTATTGAGATGTAGAATATTGAGGTGCGGCTTTGCCCAGGGTGCACATAAGTGAAGAAAGAAAAAAAAAAGTAAACAAGTTTGTCTGAGAACACAATCAGCTGAAATTTAGAGAAACTGAAATACCGATGGCCAGAACTCCAGCACACAACAAAGTGGCTTCTAGAAATACTGTAGAAGCTAACGGGCATTTATTATGCCTGCAATTATGTCCTGTATTGCACTGGGCCCAGCAGGACTTGGTGAACGTATCACATGAAATTGTGTATTGACCAAATGATTAAGCCGAAAAGTTAAAACCACTCATAACGCTGACTCAGTTTAACAATTACAGCGTGCCGGCGTTCAACAGATTAGTTTCATTTCTCAAAGTTGAAGCTACATAAATTATATGGTTGGATCACTAGGTTGAAATTTCAACTTGATTTTGTATACAACACACCCAGGGCTGACTTTTCGCAAAGTTCTAATTGATATCAGCGAGCAAGAATTCAATATATGAATCACTTACGTAACCAATCAAGGATATAAAACAGAGGAAGGATTCGGTTTTTTACAAGAATTTTAGCGGTGTATACTTGAGAAAACTAAAGTGCATGACTATTTTGAACTTAACAGAAGGATTTTGCATTAGATCCGAGAGATTTCGGTAAAATATTGACCACCTGATATTAGCTACGGTATTCTTCTGAAACTTCCTGTTTTTAGAAATACATTAAAAAATTCCCATCTCATTTGGTTTATATAAGTTAAAAGGAAACTTATATAATGATTTTGTTGGCAGATAGAGGAGAACGAGCGAGATTGGCGACTGTGGTACGAGAAAGAGAAGCCTGAGGAGGAAGATATACCTTGCGGTTACCACCGCTCCCTGGATGTATTCCGAAAGCTTCTCCTCATTCGTTCCTGGAGTCCTGACCGCACGCTTTCGCAAGCTCGCAAATATGTGATGGGTAACCACTAGGAATCATAATCTTGCCCAAGCAAAATGTTTTCCCACTTACATTAGAAAGTATACTTTGGGTGACGATCAGTATTAAGTGAGTAGTGTACAGTTTCTGTAACATTTCATTGTTTTATTTAATTTAGCCTATTAATTTAATTGTTGATGCTTTATGGATCTCTAAGCGGAGGTTATTGGAGCCATATGAGGACCATGAACAAGAAACTAGAAGGTAAACGGTAATGGCATTCTGAAGAAACTATACCGGCATCCTGTAGTGATTTCGGGAATCAATGGAAAATCACTATAATATTCTCAACACTGCATTACACACACACGTACTGATAAATTCTTGAATATTGCGGAATAGGATACTGAAACAGTACCATTGAATAATTAACGTTTCACCATAATGTGAGCAAGAAGATTAGCAGAAATCTGAAAGATATTGGACAACGAATCTAGTAAACTCTTCACTTGAGAATAGACTGCCGAACATAAACACATGCTGGTAAACAATTGATTTATAAGATGTCGTATGATAATTTCTTAAACATTTTCACCTTTTTTCGGTACTGTCAAATACTTCGCTCAAAAAACAAACGAAACGTTATGAAATTTCTGCATCTCGTATTGAACATTAATCGGCTGCAACTTGGCCTAAATAGTCTCGGTATGTTGCTGACATCAGTAGTGATGTATTCTTGTAGAAGTTAAAACTATCATACCTAGCAGCTCTTCCAATCTTTTTCCCCGGTATACCAATGCAACTCTGATTTCTAATACTTGTTTGGTAAGGTACAACTAATAACATGGAAGTTACAATTTAATTGAAAGTTTTATAAACACGTTTACAATATATTGTTATCCACGATTGCTCTATAACAATTGATGATAAAGTGGAATAATACTAATTTATGAAAATTCACTAAACAAACCTACTGCTTATTAAACACAAATTTCCAAAGTGTGACCTGTGCTGTACCTTCTCGACCCATAATCAGCATTAACTCTGACGTAAAGAGGTGTTCCACAATACATGAAATATTAAGGAGCTAGTAATTGAATCTATCATGAAATAGTTAAATGAATAAACAGAACTCTAACTCGCTTTCCTGATTCCACCAGCGAATTTGTCGGATCACTGATTTGGAAGTGTTAGCGCCACAAATAATTTAATCGATTCTAGCCACCTCCAGCATCATGGCACTGCATCACCCCAAGCATGGGGACTCAGTAATTAATATAATGTCAGCAAAATAGTGATTATTTCTTCACAAAATTAACGCAGTTATTGAAAAGTTGGCTAACATTACAACTCTTCCCTGATATATTTCTTTCTTCTTCAGAAGTGTGAACTATGTAACATTTTTCCTAGAAACATTTTGTACGTATCAGCACATCTAAAATTAGTATGTAACAATGTTTAACTTGAATTAAAGGAGTTCCACATTTAATAATGTTAGAACTGTGTATGTTCCGTACCTAGTGTTCTGTGAAACTGCTGAAATGACAAATACATTCTAATTCCGTCAACCTTACAAAAGTCTCAAATTTTATTATTTTTAAACAGCTTCAAAAGAACAATCACACAGCCAGGAAACATCCTACCTGACGGTTAGTAAAAACAGGTAGAAAAGGAACTGTTTCTTTACGAAAATTTAATACCAGTAATTTTTTATTTTTTTTGGTTTCGCATTCATTCTGGGATTTGAGATACGGCTTTGAAAATTTTTAAAGATAAGTAGTACTCTTATTTATACTTGTAATCATACTGTAACCAGGAAAAAGTATGGTTCATTTTAATGCGATGCCGAAAAGATGAGTTTTTTTTGTTTTGTTAAAATTGAGTCATTTTTTTTTTATTCAACCCGAATCTTGCAAAAATTACTGATTGGATTTTGATAAGGTTTCGTTTAATGTACAGCCCAAAATTTTTTCTTTTAAAAATGTCGGATTTTGATGTGGTTTTTTTAACATACAGAACATAGTTTTTGTGGGTAAAAATGGTGTGTCTCAGTTTGATTTGATGTCAAAAAATTGAGAAGATAATTAAAAAATGTGTTAGTTTTTCGTTGAACGGATTGACACAAAACTACTAGTCAAATTTTTATGGAGTTTTGATTATCCGAAAAGTACAGTACATTAGGGTAGGTTTCAATTTGGATGTGAAGTCAAAAAAATAAGAAATAAATGATAATCTTTCGTTGAATGCGATAAGCGGAAATACTTATGGTTGTATTTCGGTGAGGTTTTCACTAATGTATTGCCCTTGGTCAAACTGACACAATAGGAAAAGTTTCAGATTGATGTGACATTTTGAAGTGTAAGATAGGTCCCCGTTGAAAGTGATGCACGCAAAATCTATTGGTTGGATTTCTATGGGATTTCGATTAATATACATCCCGTGGTGAGGCAGAAAAAATTCCATATGTTTCATGGTGAAGTAATGTTGGCAAAAGTGATAAATTTACGCAATTTGTTTTATTTTTGGTTTAAAGCGATATACAAAAAATGCTGGTGTTATTTTGACGAGGTTTCAATTAATGCGCAGCCTTTCGTTGCGCGGCTGGAACAGGGTATGTTTCATTTGATGTGACGTTTTAAAATAAGTAATTTAGGACAATTTTTCGTTGAATGCGATTCACTCCAAATACTGGTCGGATTTTGATGGAGTTTCGATTGAAGTACAGTCCTTGATAACACGGGTAAAATAGTTCATTACGATGAACTGATAAATTTACCATATTACTATCAATTTTTGAGGTGTCATTAATGCGGGGTGGGTGAGTGGTTAACGCTCTAGCCTCGCATTCGGAGGACGCCGGTTTGAATACCCGTACGGGCATCCACATTTGAATTTTCCATGGTTTCCACAAATCACTCAGGGCGAATGCTGAATGCTTCTAAGGCCATGTATGATTTCCTTCGTCAAAAACCCATAAGTAAAAAAAAACCTCTATAATGTTTCGTACTTTGCACCATTCCTCAAGGGCGAAACGCAAGAATTATATAAATTAGAAAACAGTTTTTAACATATCACAGAATACATTTAAGTAACAACTACGGAAGAATGGCCAAAATCAAATTTATTGCTTTTCCTAATTTCCGCTTCTAATTCAGTCATAAAGCAAATAGTGCTTGTATTATTATTAGATATTTCTTAAACCAAAGTTGATGATATTTCTGCCAATTTATTTCCTATTGTTATGTGTATTATTGTAATTACTGTCTTCGAAGCTTGCAGTGTCACATTGGATGTACGATAAGTTTCTGATTAGTTAGCTGGTATCTGGTATATATTTTAAATTTTTATGAAAATCCGTTGGAACTGGTGTTGTATGAAAATATATTTATTTCTGTAAGAGGAACAGTATTTAATTTTCTATTGAGTTTAGATGTTGTGAAGGAATCTCGTCAATCACCACTCCCATGTATTAGTTTTAATGTTTTGTAGCCCTGTCAATTGTATTTACGAAAGCATTGTTTCCTGCATCTTTAATATTAACGTAATCTCAGTATTGCCATCTGCAGTTATAAGATTAATGCAGCTTATTTATATTTCACCAGGATTCTGTTTTGTATTCATTTGGTCCGAATCTGATCTGTCTGCTATTAATAGTTTCTCTGAATCGTCACTCTTCTCTTGCAGGCCATCACTGTTTATTTCATTTCTAAAATGTTAGGACAGAAAACTTCCGTCCTAGATCCACCAGATTCATTAGTTGCATTGATTGCTCTGATTAACTCTTTTTTTTTTTTTTTTTTTTTTTTTTTTTTGCTGTCGTCAGTCTTTCAACTGGTTTGATGCAATCCTCCAGCCCTTCCTGTCCTGTGCAAACCTCTTCATCTCTACATATGCCTTACAACCCACGTCCTCAATTATCTGCATCATATATTCTAATCCCAATCTTCCTCTACAGTTCTTACCTTCAACTGTACCCTCCACCAATAACCAATCCAGCATGACGCAAAATATGACCTACCAGCCTGTCTCTTCGTTCTGTAAGCTTCTTCCACAGACTTCTGTCCTCACCCATCATTTCCAAACTCGTTCATTTAGTACTTTGTCAGTCCACTTAATTTTCAGCATTCTTCTGTAGTACCACATTTCATATGCTTCAATTTTCTTTCTTTCCGGTATTCCTAAAGTCCATGTTTCGCTACCATAAAGTGCTGTGCTCCACACATAGAGTTTTAAGAAGTTCTTTCTAATTCCTAGATCAATGATTGAAACTAAAAGATTTCTCTTTTCCTTGAAGGCTCTTTTTGCTAGTGTTATTCTGGTTATAACATCATTCCTGCTTCGTCCATCGGTTGTAATTTCACTTCCCAAATAACAGAATTCACTTACTTCTCCTATTGCATCTGATCCTAATTTTATATTTAATCTACTAGTTTTAGTATAATTCATTTCATTATTTTTGTCTTGCTTTGATTTATATTCAGTCCAAAACATTCCTTCAGTATTTTGTTCATGCCATTCAGTAATTTCTCAATATCCTGAGACCTTTCTGCTAACAAAACAATGTCATCATCAAATCGTTTTTTCTCCTTGAACACTTATGCCACATGAAATTTTTTATTGTTTCTTCTACATACAACTTGAATATTAACGGGGATAGACTACAACCTTGTCTCACACCCTTTTTAACTGATGCATGTCTCACATGCTTCTCTACTTTAATTATTCCCACATCATTCTTATATAAGTTATAAAGTATTCTTCTATCTCTATATTTTAGTCCTGACTTCTTTAAAATTTTAAAAATCTTGTCCCAACTAGTATTATCAAAAGCTTTTTCTAAATCTACAAACGCCAAAAAAGTATCTTTGTTTTTCTTGATCCGCCTTTCAAGTATTAAGCTTAAAGCCAGAATTTCTTCCTTCGAACCACGATTTTTCCTGAACCCAAACTGATCTTCACCTACTATTTCTTCCACTACCTTTTCCATTCTTCTGTATATTATTTTGGTCAGTAATTTTGAAGCATTTGATGTTGGACTAATGGTGCGATAATTTTTACATTTGTCGGCTTATGCTTTCTTCGGAAGTGTGAAGATGATATTTTTTACTAAATTCAGTTGGAATTTCTCCAGTTTCAAAACTTTTTGGTATCAGCTTGAATAATCTTTCGATTCCTTCCTCTCCTAGAGATTTAAGAAGTTCTGCAGGGATCTCATCAATTCCAACTGCCTAATATGCTTTCAAGTCATTCAGAAGTCTATTAAATTCCATCCTCGAAATAGTATCTCCTAAGTCATCAGTGTCGACATCGCCTTCCTTTTCCGTTACGCTATTGTTCAAGTCGTTCCCATCATACAGTTTCTCAATGTATTCCTTCCATCGGTTAGCTCTATCATCTGAGCTGAAAAGATATTTCCCATCGGCAGTTTTAATGTTTACACCTCTTTTCCTCATTTCTCCAAAATTCTGTTTGATCTTCCTATATGCAACATCTACTTTACCTTTGACCATTTCCTTTTCTACTTCTCTACACTTTTCTTGTATCCATTTTTCTTTTTTTTTTTTTTTTACATTTCTTATTTATTTGATTTCTAAATTGCTTGTATTGCTCTCTTCCTGCATCATCCTGAGCATTTTTTAACCATCTCCTCTGATTTATCAAGTCTACAAAAATTTATGTTATCCAAGGTTTTCGGGCAGCTTGTTCGCTAAAGCCTAATGTTTCTTTGCCAACTTTCGTTATTTCGGTCTTTAATGCATTCCATTCGTCCTCGGTTGAGCTCTTACTTCTTAGCCCCAAGTCTACCATTTCTGCAAATTTTTCTGTCGTGCTAGATTGTTTCAGTTTATTCACTTCCAGTCTGTTCTGCTTATACTTCTTCCTTATTTGCTTGAATTTCAGCATGCACTTCATTACTATCAAATTATGGTCAGAGTCTATGTCTGCTCCTGGCTTCGCATTACAGTCTAGAACTTGATTCCTGAATCTCTGTTTGACCATGATATAATCTAGCTGATATCTGCCTGTATCTCCAGAATGTTTCTAGGTGTTTATAGAGTGTAATATTTCTTCAGTCGATTATCACGTAAGGCAATTCTTTAGTTTCACATTTACAGTTCCTTGAAATTTCTGTATCATCGAAGATTTTTATCCGTGTTTTTTAACTGTTGGCTGGTTTTTTTCTTTAATTTTTAACCACATTTCAGATTCATAGAATGGCCAATAGCATAAAATTCGCTCTCAGAATCTTTATGTAAATGTAATACATTCTGGTTGTATTATGCTATCTGTAAGTCATTTCTAGCTAATTTTTCTTCTAGAAAAATTCCTAAGTATTGTGTCTGACATTGTTTGTATTTTTCTTCGTTATCCAAAATGAAGTTTTTCAGTTTATTTGCGAAATTAAATAAGATGCTATGAAAACATTTAGTATTTTTGATAACTAGCTATAAACTAAATTCTTGTACTGAAGATAAGTTTCCAATAACTAACACAGCATACCCCTTCTGTTTTATTTCAGTTTTTTCCCAAGGAAATTTTTTAATTAGGGCTCAATGAAATTCGACTGTCTAGAAGGCCCTGGTATCCCTTAATATATATACATTTCAGAAACGAAATAAGTGAAAGCCGAATGGGAAAGTAGTCTGAAATGTCGATTTTCTACAATGTACTAATCACTCCCCTGCAACTTGATATAATCACATACCCTGAGACATCGCGTTGTATTAGCTTCTTGTTTCATTGTGTTCCTGCTCAATTTATTCAGCCGGTTCTCAAACAGCCTGCAATACGCACCGTTATTAACTGTGTGTATTATGATCATATTACATTGTCATACGTGCAGTGTCTGAGCATTCTCGTTTGTTTTGTGGTTTCACGCCTGTTGAAAATTGTAGATGAAATATTTCTCATTTCCGGTCATTAAATGGTTCGGTACCATAATACGTCTGGAGCATTTGGCATATAAATTTTGGGTAAAAGTTGTTCGCATAAGTTGTTATACCCAAACATATTAACATTTAATGTCTGTTTAATTCCGTTAACGTTACTGAACAGTTCTACCATTGGTTGCCAGAGTGTTTGGCAATGCTTGTTTATTGAATTAATCTCATCTTGGTGTGTACTTTTATGAAACTCCCGTTTTGAATTTCTTAAACAACCTTCTTAAACATCTGTTAACCAGCACTCAGCATCCCCAGTTCACAACGCTCAACATTTTTTTATTTTTAAATCGTTTTTGGAATAATTTTATGCGGCGCTGTAATCGTATCTCAATAATAACACATGGCAACCAGCTTTCACGAGTAAATGTGTTCACATATGAACTTACAAATGATGTCAACGTATAAAACGTTTTAAAGCAATACAACTGTACCCGATCGATCATATGCTCCGCGTTTTGAAATGGAATTGCCTCCGAAAATTATGTAAGTTATTTTCACTAATTCTCGGTGAAATCAGATATTCGAATTAGTGTCGGATATGGTGAATGTTTGCTTAAATACATCACGTGAATTTTATAACGGAAAGGACAAGTAATACAGTCAATATTAATCGGTTTTTCTTATAGAAGGGAATCTCAGTAACTGGTTCTATAAATCCTTTGCGTGAAGAGATAATATCGACGTGATACTGCAGAATATATTTGATATAATACAGCGTTTCAATTATTTTAGGTAACATGAGTGTACCTGTCATTCTACCTTAGAATGAATCTGTTTCCCTCGTTGAAGTATACAGACTACCAACCCCCAATTCGGTGGACTCCTCACATATTATCTACCATTGTGTCATTACAACATGAGAACAGGATACAGCTTCCAAGAGATTTTTGTGTATGTACGTCGACACACGTGCAGAAGTGTACTGGTAAATAGCGAGACCGATCTGTTAAAGCGGGCTTAGGATGCTCCTACCTAATTCTACACTAGATTGAGACTGTGTTTTATTATCAGTTTTGAAAACGTTTGGATGTTTTTATCTTCCTCGGCCAACACACTTCTCGCTTGTTTATAACTACATGCATATTGAGCCAAGGCACTTTCGTGCTGGTAGCAAAACACATTTATTCCGTTATTTAAGGAACGAAATTATGCAAACGACGGATCAACAAATCTTTACTAACTGAGATGTACATGCGAATTATTTACTGTATTGTATTTCTTTATTTTTTCATATAGGCATTCTGGATGCAAGAGCAATCGTGTGCTTTAATGTGTGTGTGCTTGTGTATTTATGTTTGTATGGGTGTTTGTATGTGCGAAAAGATGCTTGCACGAGTGTGTCTCTGTGTGTGTGTGTGTGTAGTATAACATTTTAGTTACGCAAAAAGTAGAAATAGTCCCAAAATTATGGTTTGAAAATTTTAAAATCGTCGTTTTTGCATGTCTTTTGGGCATTCAATTTAGTAACTCTAGAGATGTTTCTGTCTAGAGGAGTGTTAGCGTGATTGTTTGCAGCGTCGCTGGGCCCTGAGTACGGGGAGCCGACCATCTTGGACCTGGAGGCCACGTGGGCGGAGTCGGAACCACGCTCACCGCTCATCTGTATCCTCTCAATCGGCTCCGACCCTTCGCCGCAGGTCACCGGACTAGCCAGGACCAAGGATATACGTAATTATATCCACCAATTAATTCTATTATTGTTGGGTGTATTGAGAAAACCATGGAGCATACGATTCTTCAAATGTGTTAAATAGTTTACCGAGCGTGGGGAGTGAACGACTAACGTTCTGGCCTCGCATTCGGGAGGACGCGGGTTCGACTCCCCGCCCGGGCATCCAGATTTTGGTTTCCATGGTTTCCCCAAATCACTCCTCGTAAATTTTGGGATGCCTCCTTCAAAAAGCCATGACCGAATTACTTCCCAATCCTTCTCCACAGTCCCATCCCGCCTTTAATGATCTCGACGTCGACGAGGTTTAAAGCCATAAGAAAAAAATGCATATTTAAAAGCACTTGTTCAATACGGAATGACTGAGCGGGCCTCATGCAGAGTCACGAAGATCATTGGATGGCTTGAATCGCATAGCGTATGCAGCCACCCGGCGCTGACAGCAACGACATTAAATTTGCCCATCCACCTCTTATTTCTGAACTTTACGAACATCACATCTATGTATTTAAAGATGAATGTATGTATGTTTGTTTGTTTGTTCTTCATACAAATCCGCAGTTTTCATCCGATCTCGATGAAACATTGCACGCTTATCCTTTTAACCAAGGAGAAAAATATGTACACATTTGGTTAAAAAATTTCTGTATAAATAATACATGTTGTCTTATAATTTCGAAAAATTACTGAACGGCGATAGACAGATGCGTTGGATGTGTAGGTCTCTGCACTGCCTTCTCACACCGCGACCAGGTAGCTCAGTGCTTACTGATGATTCAATCCTGGTCTCCCGTTCAAATTCCCGTGGAGGCAAAGATTTTTCAAAATTGTTTTTGATCGTAAAAGTCACGCCTGGACCGTCGTTTATTCGGATTGAATGTTAAACTGTAGATTCACAAATTTAGGGGTGCAATGCGATGCAAGTCATAGGTAGTCTTCCAATGCTGTAGGTGCACACTTTTTTACGTTATATTGATCCCTCAGGGGTGATTCGCAGTCATTGTGTGTGTGATCTGCAGTAATAATACTGTAAATGCAGAAGTAAGTCTCTGTCTTTTCGTTACGTTTTGAAGACTAAATGCCTATACCGATATTGACGGAATTTGACAAGAAAATCTGTAGGGAGGGCACAGGACATTTTTCTTTCGGTGTGATTAACAGTTGTAGCCACGAAACTTTGAGAACTTATCGAATTGTGACAGAGAGACAGATGTGTGGGTTAGTCTGTAATGTTACGTCGGTTGCTCAAATTGTGCTTCTCGCGCTTTATGTTAGTGTATAATTTGTTAATAAATTTCGTTTAGAGAATAAACGTATTATTTAGTATAGATGTAGATTTTCTGTGTCCTGTTACTTTGTGTCTGCTTAAATGTTTCTGGCACCAGTTTATTTTGCCTTCTTTTTTGATATGCTTTGCGGGCGTAAACTGGCCTAAGGAGTAGCTCTATCTGAACACGAGCAGCTAAAGTTATTAGAACCCAAGAATCGGATGCTCATGCTGAAGAAAGAAGAAAAGACCATGCTGAAATAAAGCTGCCCTTAGTGAGCCCCCCCCCCCCCAACCCCACCTCCCCATCCCCTCACTTTCGTTCGTTTTTCTGTTTTTAAATATGTTGGAAATTGATTCTCTTCAAGAGACAGGTTCGACTGTAGAATGATATAGTGATGGCATTCCTGTCATATTATGCCAACCCGGTGTTGTTTGGGACCAATCCTTCGCTACCAACAACTTCCTATATTCAAATCTGGGAAAGAAATTCTTAATCCAGGCGTACGAAGTCGGGGGGAACAGCTATTACCTGATAAGACGGCACAGCACGTAGCCGAAACAATGTGTTTTGTAACATGATACCGCTGGAAACATGTGAAGACTGTATTGCATGATTTTTTGTCTTTTCTGTTGCCGTTACCTTCGATATTAATGAACACATTAATCATACGCAACGGTTGTTGTTTAGAATAAAAAACAAGAAATCTGGTTGAATGACATATTTGGCCAAATGACATTGAAAGAAGAATGTTTGCTGATAAGCTCCTCACGAAGAGCGGATCATAGAAACATTTCTGGCTGATTACATTACGCTGTTCCTTACAGAACGACAATTTTTCAGTAACATATTTTGGCGCTGGTCCAATGAAATCATTGTTTTCTCATGAATTAGAAATGCAAAGTTTAATGAAAATTCGTTATACACTTATTTGTAATTATGTGTTGTGGATATTCCCTGACAAAAAATGAACAAATACATCGGAACCGAATGCAACACTATAGCCTATCATATCTTAATCATGAAGACGCCGCAAAGTATAAACATTACCTTTTTTGATAGTAATAAAGTTCACACCCTGCACTGGGCTCGGTGTAGCTATTGTTGGCGTGGACCTGGAATTCGTGTAAAGGGAACTATCTGATTCAGCTAGTTAAGCATTATGAGTCAGACACACAGTGTTTCAACCATAACCTCATTGCAGTTAAACTTTATACGTTTTTAAACTGACCCGCCTGGGATACCGAGTAGTTCTTCTCCTGTATTTTCGAAAGCGGCTCATGGCTTTCGTTGACGGGAGACCCGTGCGGTTTGTTCGGCTCGCTGGTGGAGCGGATGTGCTGCCATATCTTTGCGATACGAGTAACTTGTGTTTCCTATGGTGAGTGCAGTTTTGTTTGTAAAATGTGTAGTGATGCAGGAAACCGCCAAAAAACCTCAATCTGGACGGCCGTACGACGGGTCCGGGGTTCGAACTAAGACCCACTACATCTTCCTTTCTATCGTGGTGGTGCAACCTTTGGAAATTGTGTTTATGTATAAATTGCCATTACCTCGCGACGTACCTCCATTTCGTTTAGTCAACGATCCATATCATCTTTAATTATTTGAATAGTGCTAAATTTTCAATGCTCTATATTTCTGGTTATTTACTATTTCCATACTAGTTTCGAGAATCTGTCTCCTTGACTGTTTATTTTTTCTGTTAGCTGTGGAATTTGTTGGAACAATCACAGCTTATGATCACTTGTTCCCTTTGTTGGGTAAAACGTTTCATGATATTCAATCAGGGTGTAAACAAGAGAGAATATTATCTCAATACCGACACCACATTCCATTGGCCCCATCAATATTAGAGAGAGTAAAACGAAAAATTACAAAAATAATTTTATGTTACTATTTTCATAATACTCTCAACTTCTTGGATTTAATAGGCTCATATTGCCGAATTAGTATCAATAGTATTTCTAAGGACATAAAAAAAAATTATTGCATCTAACTGTCAATAAATGAGACTACATTTCATTTTAATATTTAATGTAGAGATAAAACTCATGTTATGCCATTACAGAAGCGCTAAAAATAACCTGATACGCCATCTGAGGTGTGATAGACGAATAAATGATAAATGAATGAAGGCTCTGTTAACATCTCGATATTCACTACATAACCAACACGCCCCTAATATGATGATTGTAAAGCTGTCAACAAGTTGTGAGACCTGCTGTGTCTATATAGTCATATTCTAGAAACTTGGTGTTCACTATCCAAAGTTATACTACTACAATTAACACGAATACCTAATAGGTAAAATTTCTCCCTATTTCGTGTGTTACTTTCTGCTATTACCTAGGTGCCCACCAGACAAGACTTCTTTAATCCTAATCAACTAACTTTAAAACAATAATCCAGGAGTGACAGTCTTACAAATAACCATTGACACGATATAAAACCCGAAGTGAAGCATGCTCTATATCAAGAACTTAGCAAACTAACAAATAGTTAAGGCTATTAATATTTCCCTGCCATATATTTTATGAAATTGTTGGCGGGTGTATTAAAGGACATTTTCATATCCCGCACTTACCGCTGGGAAATAAACCTAACGCAACTCTGATTGGCAAGTTAGGTAGCTTGTTTTAATTGCTAACAATCAGAGCAATACATATTTCACATTTCAGGACTAAATTAATATTTTTTGTGAGCTAGACGATAACACACGAGAAAATTTTACGCCACATATATTCATACACCATTATAACATCTATTATCAAAAGGTTTCCCACAATAACCCAGATGAATGACTACGGCTGTTACTTAAACAATTAAATCACAATAACACTTCTATCGCTGAATCAAAAGATCATATATAGTGGATGAGGAGTCCAAACTTCATTATGGGGCCGTCTAGGGCAACAAAAATACAAACTCTGAAGGACTGATGTGGATCTATCGTTGCTAGTACATCATCAAAGTATAACTTTGCCATTTGAACACATAGCTTCGTTGCCATCAGAATTTCAAATTTTATCGAGACACGGCATGTTATGTATGACATATATCCCTGGGGATTTACAACACGCGACCCTGTGTATCGACCACAAGGTTACGTGCTGCTAGCTTTTACTCTCTCTGTTCGCATGAGCTAATACATGTATGCATGGCATGCCTTGTAAAACTTTCGCTTGTGTTCCTTCAGCGACAACCTAACGTTAGTGTATTACTACCACTGGTCTAGACTCGGAGTTCAAATTCCAGTCCAGCTATACAGATTTTTATTGTTCCGTACTGTCACGGTTTCGGCAAAGTTGTGTGCTATAATTTGAAACTGGGTATTTTGGAGCATTTTCCTCAACTATAAATAATAATTATAAATATATGATACATGATTACTTCCAAAGCAACTGAATGTTTCGTTCGTTTATTTGTATACCGATCTCTTTTTGAATTTTTTCACAGTAGCTACATCTGCGGTTTTTTTATGTGTGTGTACATTTCATTTAATAGTTATGGTATAATATTTAGTACGTTTAAGTTATAGTATAAATTATGGTCTACCTATATATACCATTTACATCTACTCTTTACTCCCGGTATCATTGATTTTTTCTTGTTCGTTGTACATTTAATACACAATATTTCATTTACACTGCGTTGTTATCTAACAACCAGAATGCTTTTGTTTACCTTTAAAATTTGAGACTTTGCTTTGTTTTTGTGTGTCTCTTCTGTTTAATTTGTTGTGTGGTGAATTATCTTTACAAGTACACTTATGAATTCAGAAATAATTATAACGTTTACGTTCTTCGATAAGTTTTGTTAATACTAAAATCCGATTGCCGAAGCAGGAATGATGTTAAAAGCGGAATAGCACTAGCAAAAAGAGCCTTCATGAAAAAGAGAAACCTTTTAGTTTCAAATATTGATCTAGGAATTAGAAAGAACTTTTTTAAACTCTTTGTGTGGAGCACAGCACTTTATGGTAGCGAAATATGTACTTTAGGAATACCGGAAATAAAGAAAATTGAAGCATTTGAAATGTGGTGCTACAGAAGAATGCTGAAAATTAAGTGGACAGACAAAGTAAGAAATGAACGAGTTTTGGAAATGATGGGTGAGAAAAGAAGTTTGTGGAGGAAGCTTACAGAAGGAAGAGACAGGCTGGTAGGTCATATTTTGAGACATGCTGGATTGGTTAATTTGTTAGTGGAGGGAACAGTCGAAGGTAAGAACTGTACAGGAAGACAGAGACTAGAATATATGAAACAGATAATTGAGGACGTGGCCTGTATGGGGTATGTAGAAATGAAGAGGTTAGCACAGGATAGGAAAGGCTGGAGGATTGCATCAAACCAGTCGAAAGACTGACGACAGCAAAAAACAATCTATAACATGGAGTGTTATTTAAAATAGTCTTCTTTGCCATGGAATAGACCAACGCTTTCATTCTTCTGGTAACGCGAGAACTTCAAACTTATCCAATGTCCCTTTTTTTGGCTTATTGTTTTAAGCCTCGTCGACATTATAGGCAGGAAGGTACTTGGGGCAAGGAACGGGAAGGAATTCGAGCAATTCGGCTGTGACCTTTGGAAGCAACTGTGGAAATCGCCTGTAATGATTTGTGTAAACCATGGAAAACCAAAATCTGTATGGCCGGAGGGGGACTCGAATCCGTGTCCTCCCGCCAAGTTCTTACTAGCCCGAGGGATCACTACGCTTTTATAAAGGAAATTACCTCTATACAAGCCGTTCAGTGTACCTACTTGATGTATTTTTGACAGCTTTCATAATTAAGTCACAGATTTTACATGATGCTAAGCCACAAAAAGTAAAAAAAATTACAAAATCAATTAATACGACATGACGTGTAACACATAAGAAAGTATTAGTGTAGTAATAAAAAGGTATAGTTATGAAAAGAGCACGATGTTTATTCCTTCTATTTCTAATTAGGATAAGAAGGTGTTAATTCTTATAAAATAGATGGACAGCAAGTATATCGCAACACCTGAATGATTATGCTAAGAAATATGGTTACAAACATCGATTGTGCGTTAGTATTGCAGTGTAACAGTGTGATGAGTAGGTTTCGGATCTTTAGAACAAGTTATATTTTTTTTCTGCCTTCTTTTCGAGCTGAAATTCTGAATTAAACACTGATTCAACGTTTCTGATTGTATTTAAATGTATTTTATATAGCATATAAATGCATATTCAGACCATTATCCTAGTCTTGGTTATATTTCGATAATATTTATGGTCATGTGGTCATATTTAGAGAAAAAATCTGGTAGTTTTTAAAAGTACCGAGAATTCACTTGATATAGCTGAGAAGAAAATTAAGATAATTATTCACAGAACTGTACTTCTGCTATACATATAGGGGGAAAAAAACTAATTTTCACTGTGGTCAGAATTTACCAGTCAAAAATTAAAGTCACTTATCTAAACGTAATTTTCCGCCCACCTTTTAATCTCGACAATGCAGCAGAAGCATGGCTGTGTCGATCAGCGTCAATCAATATCTCGATGAAATATCCTCAGTCATCGTTAAACCTTCATTGGATCTGTGAGTAGACCAATCGCCATGCCAAAGATAAAATTTTCTGAAAGTGCGAAGTTTCGTAATGGAATTTAGAAAGGAGTGTTTTAGTACAGATGAAAGAGGTCTATTCTGTAAATTATCTGAAATTAAGGTGACTTCAACAAAACTATTTAATTTCCCAATAGTGCAGCGAGTGCACGGAAGCAAATTATGCTGTCTACATGAAAGCGACACTACTAGATAAAATAAATGATGTTTAATTGAGCTTATTATGATGTATAGTAAATTTAAATGTTTGGACATATAGTTTGTCATTTTTAGGTCATATTTGCCTGCATATTTTTTCTGGCAGCCCTGCGCGCCGTGTCGATGGGGCAGGGCCAGGAGCTGTGTGCCAGGCGACTCATCTCCGACTGCATGGCCGGTGGAGGCTGGGTGCTGCTCCAGAACATACACTTGTCTCTGCCTTTCTGCAGCGAGGCCATGGATGCGCTGGTAGAGACCGAAAGTATCCACGAGACATTCCGCCTCTGGATGACCACCGAAGTTCATAATCAGTTCCCGATCGCTCTTCTACAGGTATCTCATAAAATATACACTGTAGCCATCATACAACCCTCTTCATATGACACACACGCACGCATTTCCATTAATGAGTAATAATTTCTTTTTTCGCGGTTTTTAAAACTATTATCGGCAAGGGATAAATTACTTTTTTACGTTGATGGAAATTAAAATAAGGGATTGAGTATTGTACTGTTTCATTAGTCACTAGCAGAATCTTCTTATAGTTAAAATATTTATATTCACATTATACCACTGAAGCCAACGTTAGTTCTAACATTTGCTTAAGAACTTTAAAACGACCACTATAAGAGCAAAATTTTATTGCATAAAACTGGAGAAGAAAATAGCAGTGTTAAATTTATTTTTTGTTGATTATCTTGGCTCGGATTCTACGCTAAACTGTAGGTCGAAGAGAAAAATAACTGGTAGTTCTATCTCTGACACAATGGCTTAGTGTGCCTCCTTATGAAGTATCCAACCAACCTTGGGGTTGTGGACTAAGGTAGTAGTATCTTGTACAAGGATATGTATATTACTTACTCCATACCCATGAGTATATGATGTAAATTTTCGTGGAAGTATTTAATATTTTACCAGCGTGTATGGATACGCGTTATAACGGCGAAATGCCATACACAAGGAGGTCTAATGAGCCCGGGTTCAAACCTCGCCACAGTTTTCGTATCCATTAAGTGGAATGCCCTATAGAAGCGATAAGCAGTAGACTTCTGTGGCTAGTTAAATTACCAGGCAGTCATTGAAGCAGGTGTACTGATTGTAACTCATATTTTGTGCTTGAGACTATAATATACCAAATCATGATGGTTAAATTGATTGATTACTTCACACTTTTTCAAACTTACTGAAGAAAATGCCTATTGTTAAAAAGAAATTATAATGAGTTTTAGCTTTGATATAGTGTGATCATTCACACCTATATGTTCAGTTTATTAATAAATTATCATTGGTTTCTCTGTCCACCGTTCACGTAGACAGATCGCATTTTTTTTAAATTAAGCCTTAAGCTTAAAGCGGCCTGTTACAAATGTATACATGTACTTACGTGCGTACAACCTACCGAGCATAGTGGGTGAGTGGTTAACGCTCTGGCCTCGCATTCGGGAGGACGCCGATTCGAATCCCCGTCCTGTCAAGATTTGGGATTTCCATGGTTTCCCCAAATCACTCCACGCAAATGCCGGGATGCTTCCTTCAAAGGGCCATGGCAGAATTCCTTCCCGTTTCTTGTCCTCAATCCCTTCCAGCCTTTAATGACCTCGACGTCAACGAGGCGTCAAGCCATAAGTAAAAAAAAAAAAAAAAACGGAATTCTCTGTCAATTACAATTGCAGTGAAATTCTAATCCCATCAACGTTATTGGATCACGATTGTAGGACTCACAAGATCAAGGAAAAAAGGTGCCGCACTGTGGTCTATATGAATTATTCCTTTCCTTTTACAGTTAGGAATTGGAAATCAGAAATTAATTATCGTGCAAAGCACCCTCTGCCATTGAAAGTTTCTTTATGAATTGTAGAGCATATATGCAGATATGTTTGATCCCACTTCATTATATTTGCATTCCATTCAGTTTTAGTTCCTATAAAAATCAATGCAACCTGATATGTTATGAAACTAAGTTCACTTCAAGTGATCTCCCACGTAATAACCTTTCTTACATTGCAGATGGCCATAAAATTTACCAACGAGCCTCCTCAAGGTATCCGAGCTAGCTTGAAGAGGACATACCAGAATATCACGCAGGTAAGGCGAAGGAGTTGTATCACATACTGAAATTATAAATATTAGAAAAGCGTTACGTTTAAATTTGCTACCAATTAACTTTTTTCCAAACAAAACCAAATTACCTACTGTTATTTTGTGTAAAACATTTTCTCCTGGAATAATTCACATTTCACGAATCCAGTAGCAATACGAACGCTAATTGATTATCACGTGATTTGTGGATACTTAATTTTATTTTCAGGACACACTGGACTACTCAACACAGCCGCAGTGGCCTCCTCTGCTGTACGCAGTTGCCTTCCTGCACACCGTAGTGCAGGAGAGGCGAAAGTTCGGGCCACTTGGCTGGAACGTACCCTATGAGTTCAACCAGGCCGACTTTGCAGCCAGTGTCCAGTTCATACAGAATCATCTCGATGATATGGACCCCAAGAAGGTGATACTTTATCTCACTTCCAGACAAGATTAAACTGGATCAAGTAGTTTTAAACGAAGTGTGACCTGAGCAATTAAAAATATGTTGGCAAATAGTTAGATAAGAGAAAATATAAAAAAATTATACTGGTGGCTTCATTCTAACATCAGTTACATGGCCAGCTTTTATGTGTAACTGACATCAATTCCGACCTATTTTGGAATGGTGATATAACATAAATATTTTTTTCTGTATTTAATGTTAAGTAGTATAAAATTTATCTTCATTTTTATTTCCTTTTTCCAATACGGTCAAATACGAGTGCGACAAATTTCCTTAATCAGTTTGACAATTTTAATCAAATACACCTAAACCAAACTAAGTAATCTTTCCCTTTTTGTAGCGCCTGTAGTGCCCACTTAATATGCGATATTATCCGTGGTTGTTTTAGTTTATTTAACATTCCTGTAGAAATTTTCTCTACCAACAATCACAGATGGGAAGAAAACCGTTAATCCCTGAATCCTTAATTAACGATGTTAGTAAAATTGCAAAAAATGTAGCTTTTAAGTTAACTTAAAAAATCGTTAACGTTCTTCTTAACTTCCGTTAACTTAGTCCGTTACGACATAAGCCTTGGATACACTAGGGGACAAATGGAGCGACATGCCGCGCGACTTGCCGCGCGGCATGTCACTGGACAACGCTCTGGAACACTGCCGCGGAACATTTAGCAGACACACTAGTGAGTTGTTGCAGAAATGTTGCCCGAGGAGGCTGCGTTGGTTAGTGCTGTGTACATACTTATATTAAGTAGTTCAGTTTCGTAGGACGCATGTTCGATACGCATATAACAGAATTATTAATATTAAAAAATCAAGTATGTTAAGACTTAGAAAACAGAAAGAGACTCGAATGAGAATTTTGTATCTGATTAAAAACAAAGTAAATAAATTTATATTTTAAATATTGCTTCTTATTATAAATGTGCCTATTTTTTTCAACAAACTAAAAACAGGGATTTTGATGATAGTTCTTGAGGTTTAAATATTCATGATTTTATTTAATTTCTTTAATTGTATTCAATATTTTTTTCATGACAAAACTACGCGAGCCACCACAAAGCCGTGCTTTTAACTAGTTTTAAATTGCCAGTCGCCTACTGTCCGCCCCTCGCGAGGGTGTCCCGGCCTCTCACCCTGTCACACCTAGGCGTTACTTCCTGCCGGCTCACAGCTGCGATCCTAGACAGCTGACAGGCGTCCACAAAATCAGTATATATTTTTAGGAAACTTAAAATTTATATGTTTCCTTACAAACTATTATATTAATAATTATTTATGCTGTTTCAGGATACTGCTACTGCAAATGAATGGAAGGAAAAGGTTTGTGATTGTGAAATATTTTGGAAATTCCACACATTGTCTTGGATCTATTGATGGGAAACACGTTTTGATTCAGGCTCCTTCCAATTCCGGCAGCGATTATTATAACTACTACGAACAATTTAGTATTGTCCCTATTGGCTATTGTGTTTGCCGGTTATAGTTTTATTTATGAAAATTGTGGTGTAAAAGGAAAATCATCTGACAGTGGAGTGTTCCAAGAAACTGCTTTTTAATATAGCTCTGGCTGCTAATCAACTTAAGTGGCCAGATCCAGAGCCAGTACGATAAGGTGGACCAAATATGCCTTTCGTGTTGGTAGGAGACAGTGCTTTTGCATTGACCGAACATACAATAATGCAATCTCGACGCGGGTACTACAAAACGCATTTTCAACTACAGACTATCAAGAGCAAGAAGAGTTGTAGAAAATGTGTTCGTAATCTTATGTGTCGTATCTCGTATATTCCGTACACCAATAGCCCACCAGCCTGCAAATGCTAAAGTACTTGTAATGGCGTGTGTAAACCTACATAATTTTTTAAGGCGCAATAGTCAGTCCAGATGACTGTACACCCCACATGGAAACTTTGATTCTGAAAATATGGATCATGAAATTGTGGAAGGATCATGGCGCAGAGAAATTGGATGTCATAATATGTTGATGCTAGAGGAAGACGTTATTCTGAATTTGTTATGGAAATAAGAACAATTTTGCTGAATATTTTGTAAATGAACAAGGAAGTGTTTCCTGGCAGAATAATTTTTAAACATAATTATGAGATAGGAAAAAAAAAGATCCACCCTAGCATATAACAACTATTTTAGCACTGTACCAGTAGAACCAGATAATCACGGTTTGAAGTGTCCCACAACAACCCATAATTCTAGTACAGCTCGATTAGTTGAAGCACCATTTCGTTTTCCGACAGCACTGACATGGCACGCTGCGCACACGACTGCACTCGGGTACAAATGACGCGGGACTGACGCGATGTTTTCGCTCTGGAAGCGGCAACACACAACATGCCCCGCGGCACGTAGAAGTCGCGCAAATTGTTGCACACAACATTATGGGACAGCGGGGAACGTTGCAGCGCCACCCAGACTCAGTGTTGCGCGTCAGATTTGTCCCCTAGTGTATCCGGGCCTATAATTTCTCTTGTACTTTCGACGGGTGGAATAGCGAACGAATTAGGTAATGAGGAGTGCCAGTACGAGTGAGCTGCATATATAAGGCATAGTGCCGGTGTGAGCAGGATAGCTAGAGTTCTGGAGTGTTTGTTATTTACGCTTGCAATCCGGAGCTCACTACACGTTTCAAATTCGATCAGTGATTGATTTTTATAACTTTAATTTTTTACTACAAGGAATGTAGTGCTACTTTTGTGTTGGTTTGGAGTTTGTTAGTAAAATAAATTGACATTCGTTTCACGATTGCATCATGGAAACTGAAAATCCAGAAACTGTTAGTGAAAGCAGCAACGCTAGCAACAGCAAAGAGGAGATTAAAACTCCTCGGCCACATTTATGCGATTTTATTGAATTTAAATCAAGATTGGGAGAACAATTGATTTATGAATTCAAACTGTGTTTGTTTAAATATTCTAAAATCAATGCTTACGTTTCTAGCATCAATAATCTTAAACAACACGTAAAGAGAATGCATACATCCAAACATTTAGTTTGAAGAAAATGTAAAAGCAGGGTTAACAAGTGGGAAAAAAGAAAAACTATTCAAAGCCTTCTTCAAGTGCTGTTGATTCTTTTGGTGCAGATGGCATCAGATTTTTTTTTTCATCTCCATCTGTTTAATAAAAGTTTTCGTCAAAAAAGCATTGCTAAATTTTTTGGCATCGTAGTTACCGGTAGTGGCGTATCTCAAGCTGGTGCAAACGTTTTATTTGCCAACATAATTCTACTGCATGTTGTAGAATCTCATACGTTTAAGAAGCTGACGAACACGTTGAATGCCGGTAGGAACTCAATTTCCATAGGACATTGGGGTAGGTGTATTATTGGTGGTTAACTTTTAACGGAAAACTCTAACTTGCTTTAAATTTGCAACAATGTAACGCTTTAACGATTAACGAAGTTAACTTTTTAAGTAGCGGAATTAACGATTTATGAACTTAAATTTTGGATTAACTGTGCCAAGCTATGTCAACAACCATGATAAATTATCTCTTTTGTTATTGACAGCGGGTTTAACAGTTACTGGGTCAAATGTTTTTCACGTCATAAAAATGCAGGTAAGATGCAGACATATGGAACAGGAGAGATAATTTATTAGTTAGTAACGGGAATGCTTATTCGAAATTGTTGACCGGCAGTATATTTGCTTTAACAAACAACGCTCTGTTTGTGTTGAGTTCGTACGTGTATCACTCTACATTATACCCCCGTATACTAATGTTGAGGAATCATCCGTCTTCAACGTTATACCAAGTTCGCTGAAGTATTTGATCGGTCCTCATTCGGCAGTTACTTATAGAACTTAGAGAACACAGAAAACGAAAATTCTGCTTCAAAATGTTTCATTTAAAAAAAAATTAAAGTGTTTCAAAATAATTTTAGCACTTGTAGAGCGTGTGTCCTGCAGTGTTATTGCAATATTCTAATAATTAATTTCCAAAATATCGTCGCCTAAAGAGAAAGGATAATTAGAAATTTTTTATATTGGAAATCCAATTGGCTTAGAATCTTCTTACCGATTTTAATTGCCAGTTCCTAATCGGCCCTTTCCACTTCTTTCTACAATTTCTTTTCCATATTTTTAAAGAATGTGTTCCAAAAAGATGTTCAATACTCCATAAGTAATCTCAATAGTGTCAGAACAAGTTATCTTAATAAGTGCCGAACATTACACTTTTAACGATTTCATCTTAGAAAAGTGGGTAGTATAAATAGCTTCACCTGTTATCATCTCCTGGAAATCATTTCGTACTACTCTTTGATAAATATATTTACCGACAAAAAAATTGAAGCACGCAGAAGACATGGTCGGATGTCAGTGTAACTTCTTACACAACATCGGCGGCTATGTAAATAATTACAGCTGCAATTCTCTGTAACAGGTTAAATGGCCACTTGAGTGCATTAATGTTGTTGCCAGGACTGATAAGATATATAAGGGCAATGTTAGCATCTGACAGGGTTTGAAAGGGACCCCGATTTTGGTCTCCATTTGGCTGACGGGACAACGGTACGTCACGGACATCCTTTTTTTTTTAATTTCTTAATGGCAATCGTTCAGCGTATCTGCGCTTTTCAGATTGGGGTGGAATACATTCATGAATTGAAAAAAGGATAAGTATACATTTAACGGCGCGGCACTTTGAGTGAGGTTAACTCATCGAGTCCCTCAATAACATTAGTCATAATAACATTAAACCTAATAACATTAAACATAATAACATTAAACATAATAACGTTAAACATGATGGTTTTATAAGAATATTATTGGGTGATGTCTGAATAGAAGTAGTCTAAGCGTCTATCTGGAAGAGAAGATCCTGGGGTAAGCGGCTGACGATTCTTGTAGGTCTGTCGGATCTGGTGCCCAGGGAGTAATATGCGGATCCTGGCACTCTGGGAAGGTGTTGATAGAAACGTCGTGCTTGCTCTTGGATGAACTGCGTGATGGTAGGCAGTCCGAGTTCGCGGTGCAACTGGGAGTTGCGGACGAACCATGGAGCATCGACGGAGATCTGCAAGATTTTGTTTGGAGCGACTGTATTCTCTTGAGTTTGCTGGCAGCGGCACCTCCCCAACTGGGCAGGCGTAGGTCAGTAGAGGACGGATTAGAGAGGTGTATAGTAGGATGGTGGTGTTACTTTTGAGTGAAGACTTCCGGTTGATAACAGGATATAATTTAGTGAGCCGGGAGTATGCGAGGTTGAGTTTGGAGTTTATGTGGGCGTTCCAGGTGAGTCGTCGGACCAGATGAACTCCCAGGTATTTGACGGTCTCGTCTGGACGTTTCCATGGTACAGGTGTGCCGTTGATAACGATCGCAGTTGGTTGAGCTGGGCGTCGGAGAGTGAAAATCATAGTTTCGCACTTAGTTGGATTCAGTGCGATGCGCCACATGTTCAACCAGTTAGTTATGGCAGTAAGGGCCGCTTGAAGGTTGCGAACAGCTGTTTGAATGTCTTCGTGGGAGGTGAACAGTGCTGTGTCGTCGGCGTACATTGCTATAGCTGAAGTGGTCAGATCGGGGCAATCAGAGATGTAAATGTTGAAGAGTGTTGGTCCGAGGACAGAGCCTTGAGGAACACCAGCTAGGACAGGACGAGGAGTGGATGTGACTGAATCAATTTTTACTGAGAAGGTGCGTCGGAGTAGGAAGCTGTGGAGGGTTCTATACAGATAATCGGGAAGTCCAATGTTGCGCAATTTATACAACAGTCCTGCATGCCACACTTTGTCGAAAGCTTGGGTAAAATCTAGGAAGGCGGTGGCCGTGTGTTGTTTAGTTTCAAAAGCTCGTGCTATGATTTCAGTGATGTGGAGGAGTTGGTGGGTGGTAGAGTGCTGTGTTTGGAATCCGAACTGATACATGGGTATGACTGAAGCCTGTCTGAGGAATTTGCATATGCGTTTCTTGATGATTTTTTCGAATATTTTAGATAGCGCCGGAAGTAAACTTATTGGTCGGTAACTGGCTGCTTGGTTGGTAGGTTTGCCTGGTTTGGGGAAGACAATTATTTCCGCGTGTTTCCAGGAGGATGGAAAATAACCAAGGAGGAGTAATGCGTTGAATATGGATGCTAGGAAGACTATAGCTTTATCAGGTAAGTGTTTGAGGGCCACGTTGGGAATTTGGTCGTGGCCGGGGGCTTTTTGGAAACAAGTGAGTGTAGAAAGAAACGGATTTCTCGGGGTGAGATAAATGATATTGGCAGGGGAGCGGTGGGGTAAAAATGAGGAAGATTCTCTATTTCAGTTGCTGATTGTTCATCGTGCGCTGTGTTTGGAGTGAAGGATGATTGGAAGTGATCAGCAAGCAGTTCACATTTTTCTTCATGGCTGGTTAAGTAGCTGGCTCCTTGTCGGAGGGGGGGTATAGTGAGGGGTTCGCGGAGGATCCTTTTAGTCTCTTTCCACAGAGTGCCGTCGTGAGGAGAGATACTTGAGAGATGGCGCTGATAAGTATGGAAACGGTATGAGTCCAGAGCTTGCTTGACTTGGCGGTTTAGTTGATTCAGACGAGTACGTTGCCACTGTAGTCGTTGGTTTTGCCATAGCCTTCTCATGCGATGTTTGGCTTGGAGCAGGTTCACAATTTCTAACGGTAGGGTTTTGTGGTAAGAAATTGGTCTAGCTGGCCGTGGAGGGGTTGATGAGGCTGCCTTTAGAGAGGATATTATACTTGCGGTGAACTGTGAAATTGCCATGTCAACGTCGGTTGTATTTCGTAGAGGAGTATTAGGGTGAAAATCTTCTTCGAGATGACGTTGAAATTTAGCCCAGTCAACGCGCCCCATTAGAAGTGAGGGTCTAAGTGAGTAGGTGGGGATATTTATTTCGAAAGTGGCTACTACTGGGCAATGATCAGAATCGAGTTCGGGTAGCACTTGCATATGAATAGGATGGGAAATTTGTTTCACTAGTATTAGGTCGAGAATGTCTGGGAGTACTTGAGGGTTATAGGATAATAGGTTGGCTGGTCTGGGCTGAGGATATGGAATGCGCAGTCATTTTCTGCCTGTAGAAGGCGACGACCATTAGGTGTGGTAACTCTACATCCCCAGAGGGCGTGTTTACTATTCAGGTCTCCCATTAGTATAGTGGGAGACGTCATTGTGAATAATGTACTGAAGTCTTGCTGTTCGAGGCGTTTCGATGGCGGTTTGTACGCGGCTATGATGGTTAGGGATTGTCCGTTCCGCGTAGAGAGCTTGACTGCGCAAGCTTCTAAGTTTGACAATGTTGCCAGAAAGATGGTATGGTGGGAGATGTTCCTTTTGATAAATAGCGCAACTCCGCCGGAGGCGGTAGCAGCAATGCGATCTTCCCTATAGATAGAATATCCTGGCATGGTGAAGCGCTCTTGTGAAAGTAGATGTGTTTCGGAAATACAGGCAATGTCTATATTGTGTCTGGACAGAAACTCAAGAAGACCTTGTCGCTTAGATTTAATTCCGTTGGCATTCCAGTTTAAGAATTTGAGAGAAGAAAACGCTGGAGGCACATTATTAGTCATTACGCAGTAGCTCCGTGACGAAGTTAAATAATAATGATTTAAAGCGAGGAAAAAATGGCTGAATAATGTGAAGGAAGGAGTGCAAGAGAGAGGTTAACAGTCCTTCCAATGTTGCAGAAGAGGAAGTGCTTGTGGGATTTGTGGATTCTTTGCGGTGATAGGGATGTTTGGGAGGCCATTGTGGTACAGAGTGCTGATTGCGGGAGCTGCCTGGCATTGCAGGAGAATTGCGTTCGTCAAGGAGCGGTGCCTGAGATGTTTGTGAAGGCGAAGGGGCAGTGGAGGATGGGTTGTTCAAGGGTGGCAGGGTAGATTGTTTGCTTCTTTTAATGGTGAGGTAATAGGCACAGCCTCGGTAATTAGCAGAGTGCTTACCGCCACAGTTGACACATTGTGGGTCGGTTTGTTTAGACTTTGGGCATTCTGAGTAGTGGTGGTTTTCCGGACATTTTACGCATCTGGGAGGAAGATGACAGAAATTTTTTGTATGTCCGAAACGTTGACATTTAGTACATTGTGGGATTGTGGGAGATTTTCTACGGTATTCTACAGAGATGATAGCATGGAAGAGACTAGTTAATTGGAAAATTTCTTTTTCTTGCTGGTTGTCATCTAATTCAACGACGCACAGGGGCATTGGCATTTTATTTTTATAAAGGAGTCTTGTCACTTTTGTAGCTGGTAACTGTCGAGCTTGAAGCTCTTCTAGTATTTCAGCATCAGTTAATGAGAATGGGACGTTGCGAAGGACTACCTCTAGCTTCGTGTTTTGAGGATTTTTGAAGGTGTGGTAGGGGAGCTGGGCTTCGTCTAGGAATTTTGTGACAGCGCGGTAGTCAGTGGTAGAACTAGTATTAATTTTGATCATCGACCCACGTTGCTGGGTCGTGAAATCATCCTTCGTTAAGGTGGACAGATCTTTCAGAATTTGCTGATAATTGTTAACATCATGCAGAAAAATTGGGGGGATCACTATTTTGACTGCTGCGTCAGATGCGGCATCAGTGGGCTCACGTTGATCTTCAACGGAGTCTAACACTGAGAACTTGTTATGCACAGCCGTAAGGTTAACTTGGTATTTAGGATTAACAGAGGAGGCAGGAACAATATGCTTTTTGCGGGGTTGTCGGAATTCCAGATTATTGGGATCGGAGTCTAAGGGAGCAGCTGTTCGTTTGGCGTTTAACTTGGAAAATGAAGCTGAAGGAGGACTGGTGGTTTCCATCGGGATGTCTGATGTAGTTGGCATGGTGAATTGTGCCCAGGATGCAGTAGCTGCCGCTGGAGAAATTGTTGATTGAAGCGTAGGTTGTTGTGAAGGTAGCTCTTCTGTTTCGTTGACGTTGTGAACAAGATTCAGTGCAGAGCGAACTAATTGCCCTGTGTCCGGCTCCTCGAGAACCATGAGTGATGAGAACTTGAAAGATAAAGATTTGATATGCGGTTTTGATTAACACTCCGAAGTATAGAAACGACTTTAACTGTAGCGATGCACGGAAGTAAACACTTGCTAGCACAGGCGAGCTGATAGGGTAGAGCGCCGCAGGAAGTGCACACGACTGTAGCTATCAGCGAACTGCACGGACATCCTAAGTCTTCGTATGTTACCTCTCATGTGATGATATCTTGGTGGCATTCTTTAACCGGACAGTGCTCGTCCACACACGGAACGTATCTCTATGAACTGATTGGTGGTATTGAGATACTCCCGTGGCCTGCAAGATCCCTAGATTTGTCCTCGATAGGAAATGTGTACAGCGAGCTTTGATGTCAACTCCGTCCCAGTGCTAGTATCCAGGATATCAAGGACAAGTTACAACAGTTGTGGGACAGCTTGCCTCAGGAGAGGATACAAAGGCCTTATGACACCCTTCCCAACTGAATCAGTACAGGAGTTGGAACGTCATACTGATAAGTGGGCTCTTGCTGCCAAGTTCTTTGTAAATTTGACTTTATTTTTTAATTACTGAAATAACATCATATACCCTTTCAACTCGTGTAGTTTCATTTCGTTTCCTCCTCCCGTTCTAGGTGCTTCACTTCTTTAGGTGGACAGTGTAGAATTATACATCGTGTAAAATTGCTATGGCGCTTTACTTGTGAAATAACTTTTTTCTCATCCCTTGGGGTCCGAAATATTTGCTGTGCCCTACCTGGAATCAACACTGAAGTAATTTCTTAATGTGATATCTTGCTAGCGCGCAAGCTTGTTAAGTAATCTGGACTTATGTTCTGCACCGAAAGATTTCTGAAATAGACTCTGGTAAAAATAATTTTACTTCTAAACAACTTCCTACCGCACACAATAAATTGTTTGGTTGGTAAAAGCAGAGATTTCCAGGAACTACTAGATCTTACAACCTACCTCCGTCTTAGAAACATGTAACTTTCAAGTAATTACAAGGGGTGATCAAATGAAAAGGTACGAAACGACACGGTGGGTACAAATGTAGACTTTATTAAAAATATACACCTTAGGCCTGAGCACAATGATCCCACTGATGAACAAGCTGCAGGATTCCTTGTTTCCAGAATTCCTGTGGCCGTGATGAGACCCAGTCCTTCACAGCATCCTTGAGTACGTCGTCCGAGTTGAAGCGCTCCTCTTTCAGGTGTTTCTTCAGTGGACCAAACACATGGAAATCGCAGGGCGACATGTCAGGACTGTAGGGCGGATGGTCCAACGTCTCCCACTTGAACTTGGCCAGTTCCATGTGTGTGACTCTGGAGACGTGTGGGCGCGCGTTATCATGGAGCAGAACCACACCCTCCGTTAGCAGCCTCGGTCTTTTGTTCTTGATGGACCTGCGTAGGCGTCGGAGTGTCTCACAGTACACATCCCCAACCTGTACGCCATCCTGTCCTCATACGGACTGCCGCATCATTTGGACGCCGCTTTTGATAAGAGCCTCTGCTCTCTACTGCGCATGCGGGCGCCCGCACATGCTCCGATCCCAGTCAGAGACTCCAATCGCATCCCGAGATGTCTCACTACGTTCTCCCATGGCGGAATATGCAAATATTTTACTGCTTGGTACCTTTACATTAGATCACCCCTTGTACCAATCTCTTCCATACCTTAACTTATAATTAACGTTAATGAAATCCTGGAATAATTTTGGAGGTTGAAGATTTCGTTTCGATAGTTATAAGCAAGACGACAATCTTCAATTCTGCTTGTGAATTTCTTCTCTGTAGGACACACTATTTAATTCCTAGAACAGAATGGAATAAGAATGCTCTTTGAGCTAATCTGACATTATAGAATCAATCCTTTTTCCGTCTTGTCACTTACAGACAATGTTTCAGTCTGCGATTCTTTCGCTACTCATTCGTTGCATTAATATTGCCGCTAGGAACAAACTGGTTAGACTGGCGACTGGTTAGAAATGAGACCAGAACATCTGACATTTACCGATAATGTCGATGGAACGTGGAGAGTACTTGCACTCACGGTTACTGATGCAAGTGTAATGGATTGAAAGAGGGCAAACCCTGCTGTGAGCACCTGGTTATGATGACGATACTTTCTTTACGTTGTGCAGGGTGTCTCGTGGCCCACGGTGTGCTACATGCTGGGTGAGGTGCAGTACGGTGGGCGAGTCACCGACGACTTCGACAAGAGGCTTCTCACAACGTTCACACACGTCTGGTTCTGCGACGTGCTACTCAGGCCAGGCTTCGAGTTCTATCGCGGCTACAAGGTTCCTGTCACCCGTAGCTTGCAAGGCTATCTTGACTACATAAATGGGCTACCAGCTACCGATACTCCGGAAGTTTTTGGCCTCCACGGTAACGCTGACATCACGTGAGTAAATTCATGCTTCCAAATGCAGCTACTCTTTACGTAGCGTTAATTTATATTTTGATTATAGTTTATGGTAACGTGGAAATACCCTTTAAACAACACTAATAATAAGTACGAGGATAGGTTTTTTTTTGCAACCTCCGATCATATTTCTAAGTAAGCACGTTATACGTGAGCGCTAGATCTGCCCAGATTCCTCACGACAACCTCAGCTGTTGGGGAGTGTCCATAAACCACGTAGCTTCATTTTGCCCTCCTGTGAACTGCCCCCCCCCCTTTCCCCTTTTTTCCCCTTTTGATTCCAGAAGACATTTTGTACTGTTTTCTCTTATCAGACTGTTGTAAATTACATACGGAGATAATTAAATGAAGGAAATAAATATTCACATGGTGTCGTGTGTTCTGTACCTCATTTTAATTGTGAAAATTGATATCAATAAAAAGCTACGTGGCCAGGCACGGTAAACCCCTCCCCTCCCCCAACCCCACGTAGCGCTGCGTAGCCTTCCAGCCAGCGCCTCCCCTCCCTAGACGAACCACGTAGTTTATGGACTCTCCCTTGTCGGCTCCAATGCGTCAGTCGTAGCTGAGGTACGGGCAATTGAATATGACCGCTACGATCGATGCTACGAAATGCGAGTTACGAAGTGTAATCCGTTTTCAACAAGCAGAAGGACGTAGTTCCTCTGAAATCCATCGCAGAATGAGCAGATTGTATGATGAAAACGTTATAAGTGATGGTAGTGTAAGGGAATGGCGTAGACAATTTAAAGAATGGCGAATCGACGCCGGTGATGAAGGTGAACTTAGCACCGACTGATTTTCATCTGTTCAGATACTTGATGGCATGGTTGGGCAGAAAACGCTTCGCCGCCAACGATAAACTTTAAGACAAGTTTCTCCTCACTGGCGGCTAACTTCTTTGGAGAGGACAACAAGAAGCTTGTGTCACGAAATGACAATGCCTCAACCGCTTCGGCAATTATATACAAAATAAGTAAATCTCTGCTGTACTTCTGACAGTAAAATTATGTTATCTAAATTTGTCCTTTTTTGTACCCAATCGGAGGTTGAAAAAAAGCAACCCTCATAATATCTTTTTTCAAAACACTTCTATAAACATTTTTCAACAGCTCCTTGCAATTCTGATGACATATTTCGATAACATTAAACGATATTATAATAACTACCTGGAAATATTCATCATTTAATTACAGACGTACAAACAAAAATCAGTAAAACTAGATTATGGGTGGATTTCAAAACCATTGTGCTTCCTAGCAAATTTGTCCATAATAAGATTAATTAATAATATAGTTTATGATAAATTACTTTTTTTACCGCATGTGTATGGATAAGAAGGCTTCTAAAATTGGTTATATAAATTTCCTTCCATTCAGAGTTGAGAATTTTATGCAGAGTTCATAAAGAAGATGAAACGACAAAAAGTTTGTAACGTTTACAATATTACAGTTAACTTTTCATAAAAGCTTGTAAAATCTTAATATCCGTCATTCCAAACTTTTCGAATTCTTAACACTCTGACAATCTCCATGTACACTACAAAACTCCGGTAAGACTTTCTTTAATACTCACACAACACTTCAGACAAATTTTAAAATATTTTCAATTCTCCCAGAATATTAAAAGCGCTCTTTTTTGACACCTCAAACGTTAAAGATTCTAATAATATTTCCATGGTATAAAAACATTTCTTGTATGAGTACGTTGATAAACTGATATCGCACCCATGTTACAGTTGTTGACTCAGTATCAGTTTCAGGGTTTTCTCACTAACTCTCACTTAAAGTCCAGCATTCAAATGAATTGTCTAATCGAAAATTACACATATTTACGAGGAAAAATAGAACTTACTGTGTGTACTTCAAGAATTTTGAAGAAGTTTTGCTGTTTTTTGGTAGTTCAGTTAGTTGTCGGTCTGCTATTAAAAGTACTCCAACCTATTTGATATTTTGTTGTGGTTTGTCTCCCTTACCAAAATGGTTACACATTTAAGGCTCAAACATCTTACATATCATTCTCTGCCGTTAAATAGGATGTATAAGACAAGACAAAACGAGGAATGAGCACACCAGTCAAGACAGTATCGTTTACTCAAAGAATAAAAAGATAGCTAATTACAGAAAAAACTACTTGAATTAACAGAACGTACTAGGCATCCGCTTTTGATAAGTACATACAGATTACAGGGGAAGTGAATCTCTAGCCGGCATACGAGATCCATAAGAACGAAGTTTCTCTTGGCGTTGAGAATTAATATAGTCTTCTCGGGTGACTAGCCAAGTGAGCAGAGTATTTTCACATGATATTTCTTCTGGTGAAGAAGATGGTGGCAGAGTTCCGATCGCCGAAATATCGTGTGGAAACACCTTGCTTACTCGGCTAGTCACCAGAGAAGACTATATTAATACTCATAGAAAGGTTTGTGCTTAACTAGTTTACACATAATGTCATGCTGTTCGAAATGTTAATTGCAGTGCTTGCAATAAGTATAATTGATATTGTAAGACTAATTAAATCACACTGACAATAATTTGTGAATTTAAGCCCATAAAACACCAAATTTCAATATATTCCTCCCCATTACGAGTTTGCATTAGCAGAAAATTCCCATAACCCCAGTGATTCGGCCAGTGAGCTGATACGTTCAAACCATAAATACAGGCGTAGTGACATTATCAGTTGTAATACGTGGTTAAAAATATATTAGTAGTTATAAATGTATTAGTTTCAAATGTGTAGTTATAAATGCTATATTTCGTATCAACCACTACTTGAGTAATAATAGATTCGTATATTTACTTAAATAGTGTATTTTTGTAAGTTTGTTTAATAATTTCATAAATATCTCCATCACGGAAATCCGACAAAGTAATAATGAATTTTTGCTTTGTTTCGTATGGTTTAGGTACCAAATTAATACCGCTAAGGATATTTTGGACACAATACTCAATGTTCAGCCCAAAGAAGGTGGAAGTCAAGGTGGCGAGACAAGAGAGAACATAGTCTATCGCCTCGCCGAAGATATGTTGGAAAGTTGCCAAAGCAATACAACAGCTTTGAGGTAAGTTTTTTCCGGCACCACTTGCAATTCCGTAATTTTAATTTGGAATTCAAGTAACCTGCACACACACGCTGTTAATGTGCTTAGGTGATAGAACAATGACGACGTGTAGCTACTAATAGGCTACTTACTTTGTTTGATATAAAGTTGTTTCTGTGGTAGTAGGTATAGTTACTCATTATGTTGCAGTAATTAATAATTCTTATAAACAGAAATAATGATTATATATATGAAATTGTTTCAGGTGAAAGAAGCGCTTCATAGGATGGGTGCCCTGCTCCCGATGAACATATTTCTGCGCCAAGAGATCGACCGTATCCAGAGAGTAATTAAAACTGTGCAAACGACACTGTGTGACCTAAAGCTGGCCATAGACGGCACCATTGTGATGAGCCAGGGGCTTCGGCAGTCACTTGATGCCATGTACGATGCTAGGATACCGGAAACATGGCAGAAGGTATATGAAACAAGTTAAAGAATAATTTAAGCTTCTGTGGGTTTCAGCGTCTCTGTTATTTCATGTAGTAAGTTCAGTGGAAGCGATTGATGGGTGGACTCTATACTGTCAGTCAAGGATACGTTACTATTCATCTCCAGTTAGGCACAGTCATAGTGCAGAGTGTAAATTAGCACCTATTACAAACATTTAGACCAATTAACAGTAGAAATAACAAAGATTTTTTTCCGCCAGCTATCGAATATGTATGGTTTATCTGCCACAATTATGTGAAGTAAATTTCACAGTACATCACCTTCATTGTACAACCTCAGTGGCTTCAATATCTAAGTGTAACCATTTCATTTCGTCATGTCGATCATAATTAATCAGCCTGTTGCCTTGGTAGTGAGATGTATGACTGGGGATAGATAGCTCCCTGGTTTAAATCTGTTTTGTGCTGGGAGTTTGAGGCTCTTAACCTATCCTTTGCTGAAACTCGAGTTACGAAATATACCAGAACACTTCTGTGGTTCGGATTTGATGTTAGTACTCTACCTTTAGTGTCCATTCTACTTCTTTCCTTCCCACCGAACGTGGTGGTGTAACGGCTAGCGTTCTGGCCTCGCATTCGGGAGGACGGCGGTTCGAATCCCCGTCCGGGCATCCAGATTTGGGTTTTCCATGGTTTCCCCAAATCACTCCAGGTGAATGTCGGGATGCTTCCTTCAAAAGGCCATGGCCGAATTCCTTCCCATTCCTTGCCCTCCATCCTTTCCCGTCTCTAAAGACCTAGTTGTTATAGGAGACGTTAAGCAGTTAAAAAAAAAAATACTTCTTTCCTCAGCGTTCAAGTCTTTGCACCTTATCTTTATTTAATCATTCTCTTCCTTAACACTTTCACCAGAGTGGCAACACAGTATTATTTCTTTCCAGTCGAAAGATTCTTTAGCCATTTCAATTATGCATTTTATTTTCTTCCGTATTTGATACCTTTTTTCACAAGGGAACCGAGATATCTTAAGAGTTTCACCTGCTCTATTGCTTCATTACATATCTGGAGATACATTATTTATCATCGATATTTAATGCCGTGCACTTTGTCTTCTGAATATCAATTTTAATTTCAAATTATTTTCATGCATTATTAAATTTGTTAATCATTGTTATGATATTCACTCTCAGCTAATAATACCGTGTCATCCGTGACTCTAATACATCCTATCCTTTTCACACCAACTCTCACTCCTCTTTTATCAAACAATTACTTGTTAATAATTTTTTCTATTGTAGACATATGTTATAAAGCATAGGTGATAGACAACAACCTTGTCTAACACCTCTGTCAATTCTTACTTCATCTGATATTTCACTTTCAATACTAACACATATTTTCTGATTCAAATAAAAGCTCTTTACTAATCTTCTTTCTCTCCAATCCACTCATTTCTTCGTGACAATATTAACCAGCTTGTCCCATTTAGCTCTATCGTAGTCTTCTTCCAAGTATTTATAAGAAAGCGTTCCTGTCTTTCGCAAGCTCTTCAGTATTTCCAATGGTTGTCCATCCTTCCCATTAGATTTATTGCTTTTGATTTCCTTCAGAGAACATATTACCCTCTTCTTCTAATACAATCATCTGGAATGATTAACTTGTTTTCACACAGTCTAGCTGGAGCGCTCGAAGAGTCAACTTCCTTGTTCCAGAGAGCAGTCGCGTGACAGTAAACTTCCGCGTTCGCGCGTGGATCTTACCGTCTTCGACTAATACTAGTGTGAATCGTGACTTGTTTAAATAGTGACCATTACGTGAAGCTTTAATAGTGCGTATCCAGATGTATGGTGGCTAGTACGGCGAGGGGGGCGGACCACCGCCGCCACCACCAGCACAACCGGACATCGCCTATGGAGCAACATCACTGGCAGCCGTGGGCGGAAGCATTACGGAAGCAGTGAGTACTGTTAACAACTATGCGCTGGCAGGCGAAGTGGACGTAGAAATGGAAGCAGAGGCAATTGCTAACCGTAGGAAACGCCCTGGTGATTTAGATGCGAACTTTGCAGTTGATAAACGGGTAGCATTAGTGACAGATACCCCCAAACAAGATAGTGGCACAGTGAAAGCTGCAGTACCAGTTAATGATAACAGACAGGCAGGTAGATCAGAATCGCCCGAGCATATCCGCTAATAGTAGGAATAAAACCTCAATTATGTATAGAATGTCAGACACGGGCCCATATGTAGTTTTCATTGAAGGGAAGAGCGGAAATGTGGGACGGCTCCACCCCATGTCGCTTGGTAAATTGCTACATCAAAATATACCTGAGATTCGTGGACAAATCATTAATATAGTAACCACAGGAATAAACAGATTAAAAGTAGAAACACTTTCACCAAGAGCGGCTAACAGTATTGTGATGTGCGGATCGCTAGCGGCAAGGAACTTAGATGCTTATATCCCGGCCCACATAGTCTGTAAACAAGGCGTAATACGCGGAGTGGATACTGAGTTGGAAATGCAGGAAATTCTAGAGGAAATCGTGACACCAGTTAAAGTTATAGCAGCAAGAAGGTTAACTAAGTCTAGAATCATAAACAACATCAGAACGGAAGTGAAGTTAGAAACATGTGTGTTAACCTTCGATAGTCAGTCATTACCACAGTTTGTTTATATACACGGGACGCGGTGTGAGGTAACACCCTATACACTCGCCGTACGCATTTGCTATAATTGTTTGCGTTATGGTCACATAGGGAAGCAATGTCGGGGCAAGCCCCGTTGTGATATGTGTGGTGAGGCACACCGTACAGCTGACTGCACATCTGATGTGGTACGCTGCGCCAATTGTAGCGGACCACATAACGCGACAGACAGGGCCTGTCCGATGTACTCAATACGCAAGCAAGCACATGAATTAGCAGCTAGAAACAACGTGTCTATTAGAGAAGCGGAAAACTACTTTAAAAATAGACCATATGCTCAGGCAGTTCATTGGCAGCAGCCATACGCAATAAACACTCGAGACGGACGACAGTACCTGTACAAAACACCAGATATCACTAACCATAGCGAATTTCCGCCTTTAGAATCGAACAATACACCGCACTGTATAAGCCACATCTGGATCGACCAGTGCTAGATCAGCTACCGCTGCAGAAACAACAAACAGTAGGACAGGAGATGGCTAGCCACACCACAACACCAATGCTGCGGGTAGAACGCAAACAACAAACTGGACATAGGGCTACACTGAGGAAGAATCTATCAGCATATTCGGGGATGTATCAGCACGTCAACGATCCAAGAGGGCCACCAGGAACACCGATAGGTATTAATCCATACCGACCGATACTGCCAGTAGATTCAGATGAACCAGGCAACAATATTATAGAACAACTAGTGGAGCTAATTAACAGGATAGTAGAGAGGACAAAAGTAGGGGAACAACTGGGAGCAAATGACATTAGACAACTGCTAGAGAGGAGTACGATATCCCACCTCGTTAATCAAAGACCCCACAACAATGGATCAAGTAACTAATAGAATATCACAGGGGAACATACAAACAAGTGACAATTTGTCCAACGGTGTAACTAGGATATTACAATGGAACGCCAGATCTATTAAGGCTAATAAGCTAAGCCTTATGCAATACATGATGGCCCACAATATCTCCATAAGCGCCATCGCAGAAACATGGCTAAACCCTAGAGAGACATTCCTATTTAGAAATTATAACGTTGTGCGGGCAGATAGGCCCGACGGTTACGGCGGCACAGCGCTATTAATACACAAGTCAATACCGTACCAGCTGATAAACATTAAATTATCTAACTTTTCCTTTGAGGTCTGTGCGGCACGACTGCTATTTAGAAATAATCACATAACGGTAGTATCCATTTACAGATCACCAAATCAACCACCGCTTAAAAAATCCGAGCTACAACTACTAATGCGCCACCTAGATGAACCGGTACTAATCCTCGGTGACCTTAACGCCCACCACTCACTTTGGGGAAGTGCATATGACAACCGCGATGGCCGACTAATCACGGACGTTATGGAGGAACTAGTCGTACTGAACGAC